>PVKV010006632.1:0-103282 GCA_004027835.1 Alouatta palliata
CACAGGGGTCTCACAACAGCCAGCACCTTCCCTCTCCAGGCAGCTAAAAACCACCCTCTAGTCCATCCCCTCTAGGGAAGCTCACCTTCCCACACAGGGGTTTCACAACAGCCAGAACCTTCCCTCTCCAGGCAGCTAGAAACCACCCTCTAGTCCATCCCCTCTAGGGAAGCTCACCTTCCCACACAGGGGTTTCACAGGCCGCCCTGCTTTTTCTTGGCCTCAGCCTTTTAGACTTTATTTTTCACTTCTTTCCTTTCTTCTTTCTTTCCCTTCCTTTCTTTTTTCCTTTCCTCTCTCCCTTCCTTTCTTCTCCCCCTTCTTCCTTCCTGCCCTTCCTTCCTTCCTTTTTCCCTGAGAGCTGACACCTGACCTACTGCAGACCCTAAGTCACTTTTCAGGAGCGTGGGTGCAGAGCTGGGGTTGTGCTGGGGAAGCTCCTCTTCTGAGGCAACATTTAGGTGGTGTGAAACTTGGGGACCATCAGAGATGGCTGTCCCTTGCCATATGAAGAATGCTGTCTTTGAATGAGGCAAGGAAGTCAGGGAGAAGCAGAAGGGCCTGGCCTCCTGAGGCTGCCTGGCTCTACCTGAGGCACACCACTCCAAGGTTCGGCACCTAGGGTTCACTGTGGTCTGGAATCCACCCAGCAGGGGAAGTCTCAGTTTTACTTAGGCCAGTTTCAGTGGAGTTTTAATAGCTTGCAACTTTTCTGAATATTATTCAATATTTTCTGGAAGTTGTAGGTAATTCTTTAAGACACCAAACATAAAAAAGTGACTGGTGTAGGCATGAAATAGACTTTACCTCCCATAGCCTCTAATGGGAGAGCATGTCTGCCCGGTCCCAAGTCAAGGAGAAGCCAGAAGTGGCCGCTTCTGTCTTTGGACCTGACCCCGAGGCAACAAAGCTCTAGTTAACCTACCCATGAGGGCCTGATGCCTGGCCTTATAAAATTAGCTGGAAGAATAAAATGTGTCTTGTAAACTTGAGTTATTTTCCTTTGTGTGTCTTGGCTGCAATAACAGGCTGAAGAAAGGCAGCAGGTAAACGTGGGTTTTTTCAAGGCAAACCCATGGGGGTGGGGGTGCACGGGGAGGAGCAGCAGAGTCTGAGAATCGAGGAGCAGTGCTGTGCGGGGAGGCCCATGCGCTCCAACCCCGCTGGCCTCGGTTCCTGGTGTGCTCCTTTCCTGTGGCTGCTGTAACAAATCCCCACGAACCCGATGGCTAAACCAGTACAGTTTACTAGCTTGTTGGTCTGAGGTCAGCAATCTAAAATGGGCTTCACCAACAGGGCAGACCCGAGGTGTCGGCAGGACTGTGCTCCCTTGTAGTGGGGATTTGGGAATGATCTTTTCTCTCCTTCTCCAGGTTCCAGAGTTGCATTCCTTCCATTCCTTGGTCCTGGCCCTTTCTCTGCTCCATACCCAACAGCCTCCCCTCAGCTACCCTCCCCGACTCTGCGTCCTTCTCCTCCCAGCACAGGGCCTTCTTCTCTTCTGTCTGTGGTCAAATCCCTCTGCCTACTTCTTACCTACAATGGCTTTAGGAACCACCCAGGCCATCCAGGAAAGTCTCCCCATCTCAAGATCCTTAATTAATCTCCTCTGGATAGAAGCTTTTCCCATATATTAGGACCTGAGTATTTGCGAGGACAGTTTTCCTCCTTCTCACACCGGGGCTCTCTGATTCTGGCTCTCCTGAGGCTCAGCCTCCAGTGGCATTCCTGAGACATCCCCAACATACCTTTCTCCCTTTCACCAGCATAAGCCCCCGGACAGGTTTGAGTAGATCTTGGTTCATGTTTCTGTTTTATTTGGGCTCCTTTGGCTACAAGAAACAAAAGTTCAAAAACTGAAGTAGAAAAAAAAAGTCATGATAAATAAAACAGCATCCTTGTAAAGTTTAAATATTTCTGTTAGAAAACTTTAGACCTAATAAAAATTTCATGGATAGGCAAGACATAAAATAAATATACCTAGAATCAATTACATTCTTCTATACCAGCAATAACCTGAAATGCATTATTTATAAGGAAATTCTATTTACAATAGAAACAAAAATATAAAATATTTAGAAACAAAATTAAGAAGAGATGCGTGACCTTTATACAGAAAGTTTACTGGAAAATATAAAAGCCTTAAATCAAGAGATAAATGCCCTACTTTCTTGGTAGGAGAGCAAAATATGATCATATCTCTTGTTAGCAGGTTAACTGATGAGCTATACTTAGTTTGGGTAAGATTTTTCACAAAACATTGGAGAAGCATTTTAAAATTTATCATCATCAACAACAACAAAAATCCCAGTACTTTAGCAGAAAGAAAACTGTAGAGAAGTGATATCAGGGTGGTTGAGAGCCTGGCTGTGAACACACACAGACTAGGGCTGGAAGCAAGTTGCTCCCTCAATTAGTTTCTTGGAAAGCTACCCCCCTCTAAAAAGTTAGTTCCCTTCTTGGTCAATATCCATTAATGAATTCTGAAAGGCAGTACCACAAAATATTCAAGTAGAACTAAATACAATGTGTTCTGGGAACTGTATCCAATGACTCAGAAAGTGTTTCTTATAATGCTGGAAACAATGTTTCCATGTGAACATTTTAAATGACATTGTTCAAGGACAATAGAGCAGGCAAAATTAATATTTTCAAATAATATATTTGTTTATTTCATGCAAAATTAAACATGTGCCTGAAAGTAAACTTATTCGGCAAAATCAACTTCAATCAGGCCACAAAAAATTAAAACATTCAATTCGTCCAAAAGCATCTTTAACAAGCATTCTGCTTGGAAAAATTGTATTGTGTTATTTGGGGGTCCTTTGTTATTCCAACACTTGTAACCATCTTTCAACAAGAAGTGTTAGAACCAGAGGGGGAACTGAAGCAGGCAGGGCTCCCAGCCTTACCTAAGCTCTGAAACAGGAATACATTTAAGTGGAAGCAAATGTTAGCACATAAGTGTGGACAATTGAGTGTAAGAACATGAAGTATGATGATTAACTATAAACAAACAATGAACAAATGAAGCCACAAGAGGGAAAGATCGACCAAGGGTCATTATTGGCATTAATGATTGTAGATTGAGTGTTCCTAATCCTAAATGCATGGAGCTAGGAGAGTTTATAATGTCTAACTTTTTTTTTTCAGATTTGGGAATATTTGCATTATGCTAACCCCAGTTCAACATTTCTAACCTGAAAATACAAAGCCCAAAATGCTTCAGTCAGCTTCATGCCAGCACACAAAAAGTTTTCATTTTTGAACCATTTCTGGTTTCTGATTTTTGAATTAGAGATACTCAATTTGTAGGTCTTTGTGAAAAAGTCTCACTTTGCAAAATTTACTAAAATAAAAAGCAAATTATCCAGATATCCTTAGATTTCCTGTACTTACTCTTGGGCTACTGAGGATGTATTCAGCACATGCAGGTAGCTGGAAATGCCTGGACATTCACGGCACACTCTATCATGATTTATTCTGGCAAGAGCATGAAAGTGAAGCTCCCATACTGGGACATGTCATTGTCCCCATAAAAGCCTCCTGTGGCTTTGAAACCACCTTTGCAAAGATGATGACAGTGACTGAAATCTACCATGACTGACTCCATCTTGCTTCTAACCTCACAGGCTTGCTGTCTTTGCTCATTCCTGGGCACAGGCCAAGGCAACCATGAAAGGAATTCAGTTTACAGTTTAACTTTGAAGCAAGGATGACAGTAGTCCTTCCTGCAAACTGGTCACCTCCTTTTTGGGCTGAAACTGCCTTTGTAAGATTAAGTAAAGGCCACAAGCTTAGGATGATGAGAGGGCCCTGAGTTCTGCTAAAATATAGGCACAGTTTCTGTAATCCCTTGATGCTTAGAAGTCATGTGGCCAGGAGTCACAAGATTTGTGACTTCTCCAATTGCTCCTATAGATAACATCACTATTGTATAATCTAGACTTTTTTTTTTAAGATGATTTTCAAATTCACCCCACTCAGACTTGTGCTTTATGACTCAGCTGGTCCTGTGGCCCCACCCAGTGGCAAACTCAGTACACAAGAACATTTTTCCACACCACTATGATGGCATTCCCCAACCAGTCAGCAGCACTCATTCCCTAGTCCCCTGCTCACCAGACTGTCTTTGAAAATCCCTTACCTCCGAACCTTTGGAGAGACTGATTTGAGTAATAAATCCAATTATCACATATGGCTGACCTCCTGTTAATTAAACTCTCTATTTCCTAAAATACCATGGTCTCAGTGAACTGGTTTTGTCTATGCAGTGGGCAGGAAGAAACAGGTGATTGCAGCTTCCCTTCCCAACCAAAGTAAAAGCCTGCTGATGCTGATTCCCTTATCCCTCGTCTCCTCCCACCTCCCTAGGGCTCAATTCATGTGAGGTATGCTGACCACCTCGCTGTTTTGGAATGTACCAAGGCATCTTCTGCACAGGATGTTCCCTTTGCCTCCAGAGCTCCGTCCAGATCTCCACATGGCTACCTCCCTCACTTCCCTCAGATTGTTCTCTAAAGTCACCTGTTTTCCATGGCCACTTAAGAAACACTATAAATTAATGGGAGAACATAACATGAAACTTGTAACCTTTTCTTCCCTAGTACACATTTTCCTTTGCTTTACTTTTCCCTAAAGTACTCATCATCAAGCTTTTCACTAATCTGCTTATCTTCCTTCCCTTCAACTGAAGAGCCAGAGGAGTGGCTGCTAGGAGGTGCCTCACTCACACTCCCTTCTAGAGAGACCTGTTGCTCAGAGGTAGAGCATTGGTAGCTGACTGCGGCCCTACATTTGGAGTTCACTGCTTTGTTCATGCCAGGCTCCACCTCCCCCAGGCTGCTCTCATGCAGTGACTGAGCTTGGCAGGGAAGTCCAGTCCGAGAGGGGCCTCAGAAGATCATTCTGTATTTTGGGACTCCCCACTGGTCTGGCCAAGATGCTCTCAGTGGGGCATCACAGCCTGAGGCTCTTCCCACCCTGTACTCCCCTCTTCCCTCTTTCTTCCTCAGGTGCCAGGCCTCGTTCATGTTCATGGGCTCTCCACTTGCTCCCACTCTCTCTCCCCTTACCCTCCATGGTGGTGCTCTCCCTACACATCTCTGCAGCCCTTAACTCCTAACTCCATTTCGATGTCTGTTTCCTGAAGGACCCAGACTGGTACAAAAGGTAAAAGTTCTTATCTATTATACTTGAATCTATACCCTTAGTACCTTGAAAGTAGAAATTTCTACTAATACAATTAGTAAAGCAACACACACAAAATATATTCAAGCCATGAACAGACAAAAAAATGCAGAAATGACGCTATGATATTGTATGTTTCTGAAATTAACCAAATAAATAATAATGATGTGTTGATTATGAGGCTGATAAATTTATACACATCAAATATTTGTAATTACCATATTTTTCAAAGCTAGCTTGGCAGCATGAATAAAAGGCTTTAAACATGATCTTAAAGCCTCCTGTCTGAGGCCTGCCTCTAATGAAATCATTTAAAATAAGACAAAACAAGAAAATAATTCATATACATCAAATGATTCATCATGTCATTAACTATAAAGTACATTTCCAACCATAGAAAACTGATCACTTAAATGAGCTAGAAAAGAAAATGCTGAAATTAATCGAGATGAGCCAGAAGTAACTTAAGAAACAGAGGCAGGAAGAGAGTTCAATTTTCCCAACCTTGATCTTGCAGAACAGGGCGGTTAGAGCTTTCTGGCACTCGCTTATCTGTGGAGAGGGACTGACGGTGACCTGCATCCTCTTCTGGAGTTAATGCAGCTTGTATCCCTAGAGCAGGACACTTCATTTCTCTCTCTTTGATAAGCAGGATTTATATTATGTCAGGAGTCATTTTATCTCCTGAAGCTCAGTGCTTGGGAGTATGCACTCTATTTTGCTGATTTTCAGAGAGCAATGATTCTGAAACATTTTATCGACTTAATAATAGCTTTGCAGAGCACAAATGGAAAAGAACCACATTAAATGTACAAATCCGTTGTAAGATGCACCTTGATTTCCAAAATGTTAAGAGGAGTGCCATTATGCATCTTCGGGTTGAGAAAACAGAGTACAGAACGATAAGCAACTGATTCTAAGAATTTGGTCTGTTTCAATCCACTCACCTTCCCTCACATAATTTATCTCTAATTATGCATTATGGTTTTGAACTTGGGAGACTCAGTGAAAGAATATCCATGGATAGTGCAACCGATTGTATTCACACATACTTGCCCACACCTTATATGTGCCTGCCAGCAACACAAGTTTCACAAAACAATTCTACAGTTCTTATTTGTGCTGTATTCAGGTCGATTCAGTTTTAAAGTGCTCTGTGCCTTCATCCACCTCTTAGTCACCACAGCCGAGTGAAACTGCCCCAGTAGGATGGTTGTCAATCACAGGGTGGGGGTCCTCTTGAAAGATTCCAATACGTCCCACCGTATCCCCCTTGCTGCCAGGATGGAAGAGGATATCTGGGTCCATCAGGCACTTTTTGACACTAATGTTGGGTGCTTCCTCTCCAAGGATACCAGGTGTCCCCAGAAACTGACCAGGTCATGGGAGGGTGCCATGGAGTACCTGGCTCTCGAAGTTGATGTCCAAGGTTGAATTTATATACTGAATCGTTCACATTCCTTTGCATCTTGAATATTTCTTATGAAATGGGGGTTGTTTTGTGATGGGAATGGGTTTTTTTCTATGCAAAATGGAGATACGTTGATTCATCAATTCCTACTACTTCAAAGCCCTCTAAGATACACATCTGAAAGTGGGTAAGTTCTCACAGGAGAGTAACAAGCTAAACTATCTCCTAGACTTGCTCATGAACCTCCCATTTTCTGACGGGCAAGTGTACTCTTTAACAAGGGGGTTTAGGTGGAGCACATAGTGGTTATCTAAACGCTTGTTGTCACGTTTCTGTCAAACACTTAGAATCCTGCATATACCAGCAACCTAACACACGTGGGCTTAAAACCTACATGATGGGAGCAGCAAACCACCATGGCACATGGATACCCATGTAGCAAACCTGCACATAGCACATGTGTCCCAGAACTTAAAGGAAAATTTAAAAAGCAAAAGAAAAACAAATGTCACGATTAAAGGAAGGTGGGAGAACCTTCCCCAGCAACTTAAAGAAAAGAGAGGAGTTGCCAGCTTTTTACTTTATCCTTCTCAGTGTTGGAGGGTAACCAACCCTGTGGTCATAGATAGAGAATTTTCCCAGAGTGAGGAAGAAAGAAGATAAGAGAATAATTATCTTTTATTTTATATTAACCAAGCACTTCATATACAATACCTGATTTAATCCTCAGAACAGCAATGTGACAGGCATCTTTACTGAGAGGAAACTGCACCCCAGAAAGCTGAAGGAACTTTCAAATGTCACAAAACCCAAATAAAATAAAAGACCGGAAAGAGCAAGGTCTATGAAATGCCTCCCTCTGGAACTTTAAGTTGAGTTTTTGCAGCAGGAAAAGCTAGAAGATGAATTCAGGAAGCTGTGGAAATTAAGCGGCCCTTCCAAACATGTACATTGTCTCTATTCCATTGGCTTTCAGGAGTGTTCAGGGAACTGTTGTTCTCATTTTTCAGTTTACTTTGGGACCACATATTACAATAATTCTTGAGTCATTTTCCATCTAATTAAGAGTTTACTCCATGCAGTGTATTAATTTTAGTGAGAATCCTGGACCTGAGGTGACTGGTGACTAGATTAGTGACAGGTGACACAGTACAGCCTGCATTTGACTGTCATGCATCTATGATCCATGAAAACATGTCAGGAATATATTCCACAATAAATCTGCTGCACACAAGTTTAATTAAGAAACTTGGTGTATTGGGCTGTTACTGCATTGCTGTAAAGGAATACCTGAGGCTGGGAAACTTACAGAGAAAAGATGTGTAATTCACGGTTCTGCAGGGGGTACAGGAGGTACAGCACCAGCATCTGCTCAGCTTCTGGGGAGGCCTCCAGGAGCTTTTACTCCTGGTGGGAGGAGAAGTGAGAACGGGCAGGTCACACAGCGAGAGCGGGAGCAAGACATGAGGTGACACACATTTTAAACAGCCAGCTCTCCTCCGAACTCACTCACCATCAGGATGACAGCACCAAGTGTGGAGGAGACGCTTCATGACTCAAACGCCCCCGACCAGGCCCCACGTCCATCAATTCAACATGAGATTGAGAAGGATAGTGGAAGGCTTTGCATAGCTTCAGGGGAGAATAAGCTGAAGGCAGCTTTTCTCTTACCCTGAGGCAGAGGACGAAGAGTAGGTACAAGGAGGTGTAGAGGAATATATCTTAAATAGGCTTGTTTATTTATATTGTCCAGAAACCGACCCTTGATCTTCTGTGACGCTCCCTGAAAGGGGAACAATAATGTTAATTATACACAGATAGTGCTGGCTGCAGGCTTTCAGCGTTATGTCTGTACCGAATGAAAGCAAGCAGCTCCAGCTGTTCCAGACTGCTCACTCTTCGGCCACTAGTGCCGGGCAGTCCCCTAGCTGCTCTTACACTGCATACCTGTGCCACCGTCTGTGGGACAGACCCAGGAGAAGGGACAACATCCAAAGTACATCTTTCAGAAATTGTTCAGGCCAGGTATGGTGGCTCACGCCTGTAATCCCAGCACTTTGGGAGGCTTAAAAGGGTGGATCACAGGGTCAGGAGTTTAAGACCAGCTTGGCCAAGATGGTGAAACCTCTTCTCTACTAAAATGCAAAAATTATTATAAATTATATAAATTGTAAAATTCACAAAAATTATTATATTTTTAGTAGAGACGGGGTTTCACCATCTGGGTGTGGTGCTTGGGCGTCCGTAATCCCAGCTACTCGGGAGGCTGAGCAGAAAGTTGCTTGAACCTGGGAGGCGGAGGTTGTAGTGAGTTGAGATTGCGCCACTGCACCCAAGCCTGGGTGACAGAGCGAGACTCGGTCTCAAAAAAAAAAAAATTATTCTTTTAGTCATGGACTCTATTGTCAGACTTCCAGGGCTCCAATTCTCATGCATCTACTTGCTGATTAAATGTCTTAGTCTTCTCTGGCTGCTATGGCCAGGTACCATAGACTTAGGGGCTTGAGCAACACACACTTACTTCTCACAGTTCTGGAGGCTGAAAGTCTAAGAACATGGTCCCAACACATCTGGTGTCTGGTGAGCGTTTCTTCTTACAAGGGTGGTCGTCTCATTTATGAGAGCTCCACCCTCAGTACCTGATTACTTTCAAAGGCTCCACCTCCCGATGCCACCACATTGCAGACTTAGGTTTCAGCAGAATCTGAGGGGACACAGACATTTAGTCCATAGCAGCACTCAACCTTTTTTCTCATCTTTAAGGCTCCATCTCCTGATGCTACCACATTGGAGACTTAGGTTTCAACAGAATCTGAGGGGACACAGACATTTAGTCCATAGCAGCACTCAACCTTTTTTCTCATCTTTAAGGCTCCATCTCCCGATGCTACCACATTGGAGACTTAGGTTTCAACAGAATCTGAGGGGACACAGACATTTAGTCCATAGCAGCACTCAACCTTTTTTCTCATCTTTAGCGTAATCACTGCTAAGTGCGGTGAGAAATTACATAAGCTCATTTCATAATTAAGCAGAAACCCCAAAACACCAATGAAGGTTGTGGGTTTTGCATCATTTTAAATGTTTATCTTGTAAAGAATTTTGAGTAAGGATACAATCCTGTTGATCTGCTGCCAGAGTGGAGAGGATTGAAATATTTTGTTTAATATTTTTATATAGAAATAAAATGTAGAAGAGATTGCACACTATCTGGTTATTCAGTGTGTCATTATCAAGAGACACACATTAAGGAAAGAGTAATATATTGAACATAAAAAGCTTAATTTATCTATGAAAGCGCCAAGTGATTTTAATTCAAAATCATGCTGCAACATAGGCAAATGAGAGTGAGAAGGGAGACACATTGTTAGAAGATTGCTCTCTGTTAGACAGGGCTACGAAAGCCTCTGCTTCATTTCTTTGGTTGTTTGTGAGAGGGAATGCCACACACACACACACACACACACACACACACACACACACACACACACACACTAACATGACTGGGAAAAACATTTGTGTGCCATCTCACTGACTCCCAAAGGCATGATTCTAACTATACATAAAAATTCAACATTTGATTACAAAATTCTCATAGCAAAGTTGTCTATTAATATGACAGCAGTTTAATCTTCTCACCCTGTGGTCCTTTTCCTGACCCATTGAATGTCCTAGAATTATAATTAATTGAACTCTTTATTTTTTCTTGCAATCCATGTTTATTTTTCAGAGCCACTTGGTCCATGGCCACCTCCACAGGTTTTTTTTTTTTTTTTTTGAGACAGAGTCTCGCTGTGTTGCCAGGCACCAGGCTGGAGTGCAGTGGCACAATCTCAGCTCACTGCAACCTCCACTTTCCAGTTCAAGCAGTTCTCCTGCCTCAGCCTCCCAAGTAGCTGGGACCACAGGCGTGTGCCATCACGCCCAGCTAATTTTTGTATTTTTTAGTAGAGATGTGGTTTCACCATGGTCTCCATCTCTTGACCTCGTGATCTGCCCACCATAGTTTTTAAAAAGAAATGAGGTGTGCAGTCCTTTACAACAGCTCTTATAAAACTTTATGAAAGTGGATAAATATGTTTAAAAATATGCAAACAGACACAGGAAGCAGAATTAGAACAGATTGTCTCTTACAGGTGGGTCTGTAGGTTTTAAAAGATGCATAGATTCCATAATAACCTATTCATTTAGTGATATATCTGTTATTACCACTATAAAGTTTATAGAATGTCAAGCCGTGACTTTTTGTCTCATTTATTGAAGTATATTATTGATGTGCTATTTTTATGTGTTCTTAGAAGATGACTTTAGTTTTCCATAGCTGTATAAAAATAATCTGCTCTGAATGGATTTAATCTTCCAAGGCAAATTCACAAGCTGAGGTTTGAATTAGAATGTCAGTGACAATGTCAGCTTAGTGCTCCAAGGAAAGTACGTGGAACAGCAACATAGAGCAAACTATTAGCAATCTTCCCACTACACATGGCTTACTTGTGTCACTGGAACATTGCAAAAACACAGCAGAGCAACACTCACTGCATGTAGGTACAACAGCAGGTCCGTGAAGGCTCGTTTGTCAGAGGTGAGTTGTAGGAAGACCACCAGCTTCTTATTGATTAACTTGTCAGCCATGCATATGACTTGAGATTCCTCGGGTAGAAGCTCTCCACAAACACCATTTATACTACTCATGGCTATTCTGGGTAGCAACTGTTGATCAGAAGTCTGAAGTCTTCGCAATTCAAGGAAACTTCACCTGCAAATACTCAGTGTAGCTGAGCTAAAATGAGGTAGTAGACACCTCAGGGAAGACCCCGAGTCATGGTTCTGATCTTTTGTTTTTTTCATTCTAAACTCAATTTGGATATGGGGTCCTTTCTTAATGTTATTTTTGTGGATTTCAACTTCCCCTTTCTCTATGCACATAGATTTCTACTTTGGGAGTCAAAGTTTTGTTTTGTTTATAATAATTATTCCAATGAGAAAAGGATCTGGTGTAAGTTATTGGGAGCATTTTAGGTATTATTTAAGAAAATTAAACAATGACAGCAGTCTAATGCATAATTTGATGGATGTTTAACATTTGTAGAGCTTTTAGGTCATGCTTGGCTTGATTTACTTTATTTGAAATAAAGTTCATTTTCATCTTCCTCATAATGCACAGAAACATGGCAGAGAAAAATGATTCTTAATTGTGGCTCCTACAAAGGAGATTTGGTATAAATTTGAATTTCAAATAATTTCTCCTTTCAGACACTTCAGATGGGATTGGGCAGAGTCACTTGAAAATTTGTAATGTAGAATACAGTTTGGGATGTCCTTAGCACTTTGCTGTGAAGGAGAAATGGGGGCAGGACAGATTGACAAGCTCTGAATCCCTTGGCATTGTGCCAGGACAGCTGACATGCCCTTATGGGTTGACATGTTTCCCCCAAGAAGATACATGTTGATGTCCTAACTCCCAGTCCTTGTGATTGTGACCTTATTTGGAAGTAAGTTATTTGCAGATATAATCAAGTTCAGATGATGTCATTAGGATGGGCCTCAATCCAACATGACTGCTGTCCTTATAGGAAGAGGAGAAGATACTCAGACACACACAGGGAGGACACCATGTGATGATGGAGGCAGATCCTGGAGTGACGTCTACAAGCCAAGGGATGCAAGGATTGCTGGTAAACAGCAGAAGCTGAGAGAAAGGAAAGGATCTTACCCCGGAGCCTTCAGACACAGTGTGGCCCTGACAGCCCCTTGACTTTGGACTTTCAGTCTCCGGGACTGTGAGACAAAAAGGTGCTATTGTCTTAAGGTTGGCCAGTTGGTGGTAAAATGCTATTGCAGCCCAGGGAGACTGATACAGATGCTGGAGCTGGAGCTTCCTCCAGGTGACCTCTCTCGTTTGACCTAACCCTGAGCCCAGAGCCACAGAGGCTTAATCTGTTCAACCTTTTGTGCTTTCTCCAGAAAACCAAAGTATCAATCAGAGAACAGAGCCCTAATGTGCAAGGAGCTCCAAGCTCATCCAGGCACAGGGATCACTAATTTTACCAACTAAGAAACACAAGAAGGCTGATGAGATTGTTTATTAATTTGAAACTATATTAGAAGAAAGTACCCATTTGTTTCTAAGCCGGTATCACTAGGATGAGCATATTACAAATCTATGTGGAACCATTTAAGAAGCCTGTTCTCCCCTCAGACTACAGAAAGAGGGTCCTCCTGTGGCCCTTCTTTCTTGACTTGCCAAAGTTTAGGGTTACTCTCACTTGCCGAGTGGCTCTTGTAAACTTTGCTCATCTCTGAACAGAGATACAGACAAAAGAACATGTCTCCATGGGTTTTCTCATGATGGGGGATGCTGTTCATTCTCACATTGCTATAAAAAAATACCTGAGACTGGATAATTTATAAAGAAAAGAGATTTGTTTCACCCGTACAGGAAGTATAGTGGCATCTCCTTCTGGGGAGGCCTCAGGAAACTCATAATCGTGGCGGAAGGGAAAGCGGGCACGTTTCACATGTCCAGAGTGGGGGGAAGAGAGAAGGGGAGGTGCCACACACTTTTAAACACCAAATCTCATGAGAATGCCCTCACTATCACCATACAGTACCGAGAGGGGATGGTACTAAACCATCCATGAGAACTCCAGCCCGTGATCCAGTCACTTCCCACTAGGCTCCAACACTGGAATTACAATTTGAAATGAGATTTGGGCAGAGACATAAATCCAAACCGTATCAGCTGCTGTCAACTTCCCGGGAGGTGTTACATCCTTGGGGCTTGGATTAAGGACCCCCATGAAACAGAACAATAGGGAGGGGGAGAGAAAGAGAGAGAGAGAGAGAGAGAGAGAGAGAGCACAAATTGGCTCATGTGATTGTGGAGACTGGTGGTCAGGCTGAAATCTGCAGGCTGGTCCACAGTCTGGAGACCCAGGAGAGCCGATGCCGTTATTTCAGTCTGAAGGCTGTCAGTTTGAGGTCTCAGGGAAGACCGGATGTTGTAGTTCAAATACAAAGGCTCTCGGATTGGTGAACCAGGAAGAACCAATGTTGCAGTTGGAGCCAAAGGCAGTTTGCTGGCAAAACTCCTTTTTGCTTAGGGAAAGTCAGTGTTTTGCTCCGCTCAGGCCTTCAGCTGATTTAGACGGGTCCATCCCCATTATGCAGAGCAATCTGCTCTACTCAAAGTCCACAGATGTAAATATTCGCCTCACCAAAAAACAGCTTCCCGAAACATTCAGAGCAATCTTTGACCACATATGAGGGCACCGCAGTCCAGCCAAGTTGACACATAAAATTAACTGTCACATGTATATTATACATGTATATATATGTCACATTATCTTTTATATTTAAACATTGTCATATGTTATATACATTTCGTGTTTGTGTGTGTGTATTTATCTTGGCTGACAGTTTCTAGAACCCAGAAAAATAAAAATTAATAATCCATGTTTTTCCTATAGATAGCACATGTCCCAGTGTCCAGTGTTCAATGGATGATAATGTGTTTTGTTTTGTTTTTTGAGAGAGGGAATGCTCTGTCACCCAGACTGGAGTACAGTGATACAATCACAATTCACCGCAATGTTGAACTCTCCAGGCTAAGGTGACCCTCTCACCTCAGCCTCCACAGAAGCTGAGACTACAAGTGCACCCTACCACACATGGTTAATTATTTTGTAGACACGGGGTTTCACCATGTTTCCCAGGCTGGTCTCAAGCTCTTGGGCTCAAGCAATCCAGCCGCCTTGGCCTCCCAAAGTGCTGGAATTACAGGTGTGAGCCACTGTATCGGGCCAATGATAATGTTTGCTCAATGTTTTTTAAAACAGAATTAGGTAAAATGAGACATTATATGCAGATGTGTGATCATGTTAGATTGCCCTGATGTTTGCCATTTTGCCAAGATAACATGCTCTAAACAGCCAATTCCACTCATCTCAGTGGGACACCTTCAGTTTATCTCCATAACAGCGGTGCTACCCTGCTCTTATGTGTTCTTCGATTGCTTTTCCTCCTCTCATTTCCTCTCCTCTTGCTGAGGAACCCCTGGCCCCACCCATGCACCATTGCAGGGAGGCCTTATGTCACCTTCTGCTTCCCATGACTTCTAATCACTTATTTCAGTGAGATGAACAACTGCAGGATCATACATAGGAGGACTCACCCACAGCAGGAAAAGGCAAACTCCAGGCTTCCAGCTTTTGCCCCGTCATGACTCAGTGTCCCAACTGGAGAGACATGTTCCCTGGGACAGTCTTGGTGATCATTTTGGATCTTCTGACCACTGTGCTCACCTAGGAGTCTCAAGTACAGCCCTAAGCCTCATTCTGTTTCCTGTGTGCTTCAGCCAGAACTACTCCTGGAACCTGGCAAGTTTCTCTGCTGACCACAAGCTGTCAAATGATTAGAAATCAGTTACATGAAACTGACAGGCCAGGATCTGAGATGTGCCCATTTAAAAGTTAAAGCAAAGGTCCACAGATAAGTACAAGGAGCAGGAGAAGGAGCAGAGAAGGCCAAGAGGAGGTGATAGCAGCATAGCAGATGCAGGAGGTTAAGGAACATGGTCTGCCCTTCCAAGGAGGAGGGTGGACAACAGTCTCCCTCACATGCAAAAGGGAAAGCATGTCAGATGTGTTAACAGGAGTTGAACAGGGAGTGGCATTGATCTTCGCAAGCTGGCAAGAAACTCCCACTATTTTATGTAGCTTCTACTTGCTGTGAAATCTTTATCCATTCTGACTCCCTTCATGTGTACCCAGAACGGAGACTTTTTAACGGAAACTCTAGGAGGCCCAGAGCTCACAGTCCTCAGGTGGAAGACAATGAACATCCAGGTGGATTTCAACACTCCAGGTAGATATTCTTTTGTTCTCAGATGTCAAAATTTAACTCAACAGACCCACACACTCCTGAGGCCAGCAACCAAGTCTGAACCCAACACCTGGCAGTGTTCACTCAATATATGCTTGGTGATTGCATCGAGAGTAAAACCAATAAACAAAAGGAGAATCACTGGGCTTAATGTGGTGGCACATGCCTGTAATCCCAGCCTTTTGGGAGGCAAAAGTAGGTGGCTCCCTTGAGCCTAGGAGTTCAAGACCAGGTTGGGAAACAATGAACATCCAATATGTAAAATCCAAAATTTAGCTGTGTGTGGCAATGCATGCCTGTAGACCCAGCTACTCAGGAGGCTGAGGTGGGAGGATCACGTGAGCTTTGCTGGTCAGGGCTGCAGTGAGCCCTACTGAACTCCAGCCTGGGTGACAGAATGAGAACTTGTCTCAAAGAAAAGAAAAATAAAGTTTTAAGAGAATCACTGAATTATAACATTTTTTTAAAACAAGGATAAAGTTAAGAAAATAAAGCTAAGAAAATCTGGTCTCATTTTTTCATTATGTTGATGAGGAAATCAAGACTCAGAGAAGTGGCAAAGTTAACATACACTTCAGACTCCAGGGTACACAGAAAATACGCATTTACTGGCCTTCTCTATTTCCCATCATTTCTAATAGTAATCCTTGATGATTCAATAATGGAGTGCTAATCTCACCAACCAATCCATTCCCTGTTCACAAACATACTTTTCAAGAAAATATTATACTCTCACACATTTATTTAGACCATTTTACTTTTCACAGTGTTTTCATGTTATTTTCCAACAGAATATGCCATCTTTCTCCACAGATAAGGAGAATCATAAAAGTGAATTAGTTAGGAAGCTAAAATAGAAATAACAGATCAATAACACAATATTTTTCTTTAATTGCATTTTGTTAACAGGAGCATGCACAATATCTGCTTCAAACTGGAAGCCCCTGGCATCTCAGGTAATGTGACATGAAGTTCATGTCCAGGGTTGGATAACAAATACTGTACATCCCCCAAAGCGCAAGATGAAAGTGGACTGCACAGGTCATTCAGACCTTCCCCAGTCACTCTAGGTGTCTCTTTTTTAGAAAACAAGGGAAGAGACCCCCCGGTTCTGATGCAGTTCCTCACCATGAGCTTGAACCAATGCTGGGAAGCTGATACTTTAACACATCTGTGGTTTCTTTTCCAGCCATGCAAATTTTCCTTTAACATGAGGTAGGATACATGTTTCCCTACTCATAACAGAGGCGATATTCCCATCTGTAAAATAGTTTAGATTGTTAGCCAGAGAGTGCCTGGAATACTAAATTTTCCTCTTAAATTTGTGTGCAATAACTGTAGTGTTCCAACCGCATATCACAGCCTCCTAGACATCATCTGCTTTCGCTTGTGGACCAAACTCAGAGTGCTGTGGCTTCTCCTCTTGCATTTTCTCTTCTCTGTTAATCCAAAAACCCACGCTGCTGAGAATAAATGATGGCACACAACAATTTCTTCCTCTGCTCCATGCTGGGTGTGTTTGCTCGGGCTCTGCGTGACATGGTTCCTGAGTGTGTGCAGAGCAGGGAGTAGAGTCCAGAGAATGTGAGGGGATGGGAAACCTGCAGGGTGCAGCTGAAAGTGGACTCTGAAAGGAATGGGAACTCAGCCACCATACTCTTTATTCCCAATTCAGGCCCTGTTTTAATGAGGACATTTTATGGTGAAGATCTTAAAGCAAACTAACTTTCAAAAGAAAAGAAGATGGATAAAGAAAGGTAGGGAGAGATCATAATTTCTCCTGATTAAGTGTCCTTTATTCTACAGCCATATTCTTCAAGGTGTATTTAATGAAACGCTCAATAGCATATTTATATTAATACCCCAACATTGCACTTCATTAAAACATATTTTAATGATATCTTAGAATGAGCGTCACTTAATATTTTAGAAAATATCTCTCCAGTGTTAATTCCACATGACATCCTGGGCAGGGAGGGAAGGCATCTTCACTGTATTTAAAGCTTTGAGCGTTTGTAAGGAAATTGTTTCTAGTGCACACATTCAGTGCGCTCCAAGACTAGATGAGCCACAAGTATCAGATATTTGAGTCCCACATGTATATTTTCCAGCACACCTACTTCCTGTAAAGTCATGATATCACACATTCCTCAAGTGTTATGCTTTTATTTTCCCAATTTACTTACTGTTTGACAGTTAGGTCTAAAGTCATACTCACAGATTAAGTGTATGATATACACCATGCTGGACAATGTTGTCTATGTCCTGCCCTCATCAAGCTTATACTCTAGTGGGAAAAGTAGAAACATTTAAATGGCATTTAAACTACAATTCAATTGATAACAAAGATGATAAAGAAAAAAACAGGTGATCTGAGAAACACTAGTAAGGACAGTGCACTGTATATTTGGTGGTGGGGAAGGCAAGGAAAAGATCTGTGAAACCAAGACCAAAGGTAGTAGCACACCTGAGTTAAAACTTAAATATTTATAAGAAGTTATCTGAGCACAGGAGAAGCAACGTGAGAATGTGGGCGTGTGAGGTTAAGTCTAATGTTGAGCTGCTGTGCACAGGTGCAGAACCGCAGATGTGAGGATGCTGGAATGCTTACACGCAGGGCACTAAGCAAGGCTTCTTCTCTGAGCTCCCCAGGGCACTTGTCACCCCTCCCAGGACTATCCTTCCACTGTGCAGCACTGAGAGGACACGGTATGGACCCCACTCCAGCTGTGCTTAGCATCTACTCTGATTGGTCAGTTTCTCTACATGGTCAGTTGTAAATACTTTGACTATGACTCTGGGGTTGGGAACAAGCTGCACTGAGGACAGTAATGGGTAGGAATGGGACTGAGAATGAAAATGTAGTCTTGGACAAAGTTAAATGTTGAATTTTCCCTGTAGGGGGTGGAGAGTCATCCCTAGACTGTAAGTAAGAGGATAACAGGCACATGTGCTTAGTTGAGTCACACCTGTCAGGCTCATCTCAGAGAAGAAGGTAATTAGAGTGGGAAATGCCTTCTGAGTGAGTGGGACCAAAGTGCCAAGGCAAGGCGAGCCCTGGAAGAGTTAGGGATAGCAGAAAAGAAAACACACGGAAAGAGTAAAATTGACAAAACTTATTTACTGACTGGATACAGGGTGAGGTGAAGAGATGGGTTAAAGGTGAGTGACAGATTGCTACTGAGGTGACTAACTGCTGGACAGTCACAGCTCAGGAATTGAGGAGCAGGAGTTGGCTTCAGAAAGGTGAGGAGCTTGGTTGTGGACATTTGAAGCTACGGGAGGAGCCTGTTCTTTGTCCAAATGGAGGAAGGTCCATCAGCCAATTAGTTAACTGAATGTGAAGCCCGGAAGAGAGATCTGCGCCATGGATGTAAATTGGACACTCATCAATTTGAGTTTGAGTTATTAGAGAAGTCAGGAAAAGCAGCGGGTGTCTCCCAGAGCAATCTGCTGAGTTAGCAAAGAAGGGAAGGTGAAACCCAGGAGGATCTTGACATTTAAAATTCACACGGAGCAGAGGTGCTCAACAGGAAGCCCAGGTTAAAAGGTTGGGAAACACAAAGAGGAGCAAGGAACATCATGTCTCAGAAGCAAAGAGAGCAGAGAATTCCTACAAGAAGGAAGGGACTGACAGTGTCACACACGGCACAGAGAACCAGCAAGATAAGGACCGGAGGTCGTGCTGAGTCAACATTCAGCAAACCAGCAATGACATGGTTAGGCTTTGTGTCCCCACCCAAATCTCATCTCAAATTGTAATCCCCAAATATTGAGTGAGAGGCCTGGTGGGAAGTGATTGGACTATAGGAGTGATTTTCCCCCATGCTGTTCTCATGATAGTGAGTGAGTTCTCACAAGATCCGATGGTTTTATAAATGGTAGTTTCCCCTGCACTCTCTCTTGCCGTGTAAGATGTCTTCTGCCATGACTGTAAGTTTCCCGAGGACCCCCCAGCCATGTGGAATTGTGAGTCAATTAAACCTGCTTTCTTTATACATTACCCAGTCTTGAACACTTCTTGATTGCAGTCTAAAAATGGACTAACTAAAGCCATGTGGAATTGTGAGTCGATTAAACCTACTTCCTTTATACATTACCCTGTCTTGGGTATTTCTTTATTCCAGTCTAAAAACAGACAATCAGCAACATTTTGGGGAGCCAGTTTGGTGCCATGATGGAGACAAAACCCAGTGGTGGGCCGAGAAGTAAACAGAGATGATGGAAATGCAGGCAGAGACCTCAGGCTGGAGAAGCAGAGGTGGAAACTAGGAGGAAAAACAGAAAGATGACTTTCATTTCAATCTCAGCTCTATTACAGCAACATTTATGGGCTTTATTGGTCTCCCAAGGCAGTTTCCCATCCAACGCCTTGGAACTTAGGTGAGGTAGGTAGAGCACTGGGAGAAGGTGGATGACAAGTGAGGTCTGCATGTCACTGGGGAGGTCGGGACAGAACCAGAGAGGGCTGTGTTGTCACTGCCTAATGTTAGAGTATTCTGAGTGAGAAATATCAGCTGAGTTTTTTGCTTCTCACTTGCCCTCCTCCACCTTGTAAATAAATGTTGGTCCATTTTTTGGCTTTGGTTCTGGAGAGTATAAATAACATACATCATGGTCAAATGCTACTAACACCTTTGGTTTCTTTTCTGAGTCTCATTTTATGTTTTATTTAGTACTCTGTCTAGAATCGACATCTTTCTGCTCATTTATCCAGTTTGTCCCAGAGATGGAACAAGTTCAACATGCTTATCAGATGTAAAACGTCAAAGAAGGAACAGTCACTGATTATACCAATGCAGAACTTTAAGTAAGAATTCTTGAGACGTCTTAACCAAAAAGATATTATTCTTTACATGTATATCACTTGCATCCAATTTTAAATCTGTATTACTGGGATTTATATGTACTTTATATACATTTACAATAAGCAGGATCAGGTTTAATTTTCTTCTAGAGACAATGAGTTCTAGCCTGGGCAAAGTGATGGATTACTTTGTGTCTGGGACCCACCGCTCTTCTTCAGGAGGGATTAATGGAGATGCCCATCACAGTGTGAGCTGCTCCTCCTCGAGAGCTCTGGGGCAGACAATTTACTATCTCCTGCCTCCCCTTCCCCATCCCAAAGCCTACTCCCACTCCCACCTCCCACCTGTGATAACGGATGCACCACGTATCTAAACCTGGGGTCTCCTTGCAAGAGGCGGTGAACAAATTGACACGTGTGTGTCCGGAAAGCAATAGCTTGCAGCAGAGAGGAGAGCAAATTAACCAGGAAGCAACTGATGGGCCACATGGTGGAATTAGAATGCCAATGCAATTTTCAAATGCTAATTTTAAGTGCAACAGAAGCCATCTATAAATTTACCTTCACAGCTTTTACATTCATAATATATTTCCTGCCAGGAACCCAGTACTTTGCTATGCAGCAGTACACAATAAAAGACCTGGAGAATGGAATTAAAAGGCACAATTCACGTACTTGACTTTTCCACCTCCAAAGCCCTTGAGCCTTTGAAATTCAGGTTACATTTCCTGAGAGCTTTTGAAGAATTGCAGGCTCTGTGGTTAGAAACCGAACCCCAGGGAGGCTCAGTCCCAGATGGTTTTTGAGAGCAGATTTAGTGCAGCCTGCTTTGTGGGCTTTAGTTGCCTGGGACTGAACTTAGTGTCCCAGGGAGGACAATATGCCTAAGGGGAAAACTCTTCAGTTTTAGGTCCTAAGCCAGGAACACGCATGAGTAAGATCAGCCCCTTGAGAATCCTTTCTGCTGGTGGAGAAAGACAAGAAGCTTGCGTAGAAAAAAGATTTCGGATGGCCTATTCTTCATTACTGCAACGGCAACACACACACAAAAGCCAGTATTAGGTCCTGGCTACTTAAAATGAGTTCTGCAGAGGGCAGCAGACTCTCCTGGGAGCTTGTTAGAGATGCAGGCTCTCAGGCCACAGCCAGGCTGGCTGACTCAGCAGCTGTTTACCGCACGCTGGGTGATTTGCATGCATGTTAAAGTTTGAGGAACACTGGGCCAAGGAATGTCTGAGACTAATACAAGGACCAGTCCTTCTGATAACGCTGCCCCCTGTAGCCACTTCTTACACCTGGTTTCCCCGTGTTGGTCACTGTTCTGCCTCATTCCCTCAAGTTTTTCATGCTACGTCCCTCCAGATGTTAGTTACTCCTGGTTTCTTCTATTTCCTACTAGTCTCTGATTTCTGTCTCTTAGTGCAAATTCTTTACGTCTATGGCTTCAACTCCCACAAGGAAAAATAATAGGTACACTTGAGCACAATTTTGGCTGGAACGCTGTGAAAGAGCATTACATAAATCTTGGCAGTCATTGAAGATGACTGAGCATGTCCTTTGCTCTCCAGCCTCCGCTGGGTCAACTCATGAATCAACCCTTTTAAAAATGCTATTATTTTCAACTTTTCACCAATTAGGTCCCTGGAGAAGATAGTTTCAAAACACACTGAGAGTCTGCAAGAAGCGTGCAGAAAAGCGTAGTCTCTGACTCAGCAACCTGTGCCCACAACTGCCTTTCCACCACCAACCACAGTGCTCCTCTGCATCGCAAACCTCTGTAAAATTCACACAAACACACACGCAAAGTCCCACTGCACAGCTCACTGTGCTTAGCCTTTTGTAAACCTGCCTGCCCCGTCCTCCAAGTCTTCTCTCGTCTTCAAATATGTGGTCATCCAGCCTGTCCTGTCTCCTAAGAGCCTGCAACCAGGCTTGACTTCTCCCTCCCTTCCTTCCGAAGCCTACATCAAACCTCTTAGGTACTTACGGAGGTGACTAGTGTGCATCTCCCTCTATTTATACTAGCAAGGCTTTAGTTCACTCCCACAAGCAAAGTCATTTGACAACATTTGGAAAAGGTTTATACACATCTTTTAGATCATTGGGCTGCACTGGTTTTGCTGGAGTGAGCTCATAAAACGAGTTCCTGCTCTCTGAAGGAAGGCTCCCTCTGGCTTCAGAGAAGGAGGCACCATGATTTATCACGCCTTTCCTTTGGGGACGATCATCTGCATATGTAAAATCTGACATTCACAGGAAAGAGTCCCGGGCAGGGAGGACACACCGTCTTGCTCCCGTTGCTGCAATCCTGGAAAACATGGACAACCGTTTCCTACAGGCAGCTGTGCCTTCCCTGCAGTTCTGATTGATGAAAGCAACAAGCTGCTTTAGAGAAAGGTCATCTGAGAGCTGCTCTTCCTTGAATCCGCTTTCCCCAAGTCAGCACAGCCCCTTCTCAACACCGACGTGGGGTGAGAGTCAGCCTCTAACTCCACATTCTGTGTGTGAGCACAGTTAGTTTCCCTGATTTGTAATAAACATAAAATTTGTGTAAGAATTTTATTATAACCTATATAAATATATTAAAGAGTATATATACATAACTATAAAAGTAAATATACATAACTAAACATTCTTATTAATTCCCACACAAGATATATACTTTGACTTTCTGAATATATTTTGTTTGAACTATGTTTGAAAGGCTGGAAAGCCTTGTGTGGCAAATAATCCATAGTAAAGCCTGCATTTCCAAGTTTACTGAACCCACACCCACACTCCTCCCACACACATACTTCTTCCAGTAGAACTTGCTAGTTGGGGTTTGACAATGGTAAGGATTTGTTTCATGCAGTCTCCTTGGCCTTGTGTGGGTTTTTGCCACTTGCAGTTAGTCCCTTGGTCCTGCCAGGCATGGGGCACAGGGAGATCTGCTCATCCACTGATGTTCACATCTTTGCTTCTTCCATCCACCAAAGCGCAAAGGCTTCAGAGAGTGGAGTTGAGAAGTGGTCTCTACCTTTGTGCTCCGTGATAGCTTGGCATTTTCCTTACAGTGCAAGTAGAAATATTCCTTCTGCCTCCCAAAGTCCTCTCCATCTGGGAGCCCGTTGGACCCTCATTCAAATGAAAAATGAGACATGAAGTTTGATAGAAATAATACTGATAAATGTGATACCTGTGCATGTGGAGACATAATAAATACCAGGTTACCATGAAGAAGAAGGTAGATGTGACGCTGATGACTAATTCAGACGTCAAACACGTGTGCCTTTTGCTGGGTAACACAACATTCTCCATCCTTTAAAAGGTATCACACTGCCTACCACATGTCACTTTCATTCCCTCACCCAGACCAAAGTGGCTGCATGGTCTCCCGGTCAGAGACGTCAACAACAGCCATGGGTGTCCACAGCTGGGAGCTTCTACCTGGAACATCCATTAACTTTTGAGATTCTTATTTTTTGCCTTATATGGTTAGACTCAAATCATGTAATGAAAGGAAAACGTAATTATTTTGATGTGTGTCAAGGGTTCTTGGCCTTCCCTCTCTGTTTTTGCAATCTTGGACAAAACAAGCTAGCTTTCAATGCTAATGATCTATGGCATGATAAAGGGCAAATTTCGGAACCCGTGCTCTCAAATGATGTAATTTTGTTCCAGGCAAACTATTAACTCCTAACTATGCTGTTTTAAATAGAAATTGTTCTGAGAATCCTGTGTTTGTTAAAAGTTATCTTTTAGGAGCATACAACCTAAGATTAAGTATTTGAAATTTCAGCATAATCACTACTCTGAATAGCAAGGGTTGTGTAGTGGGTGGCTGGAACATTCAGTGCATATGATAGAGAAAACCAGCAGTTTGCTCTAAACATATGCCACAAATCCTTCTAGGTGGCCATTATTGCTTTCTTTTTGCAGTGGAGAAATTAGAAGCTTAGAGAGGGTAATGAATTAACTAAGGCAACAAAGCTGTCAAGTAACAGAACCAAGATTTTAAGCTTAACATGGGACACCATTGCTTGTTCTTTTTTGACTATACTATGCCAATATTCTCTATGAAGATAATTTGCCACATATAAAATAATGAAACCATAATATAATGTTTTTCCACATATTTTTATTCTGCTTAGAAACTTCAGAGCTACGTTGTAGTCAAATAGGTCAGCCTAGAAAGTAAACTACTTTCAAGGAATATATCGGTTCATTTTACATGTTGGTGCCCCACCAAATAACTACAATTAGCACAGTGTCTAATGTAGTAGGTTCCCAAGAAATATTTATTGAATGAAGGAGATAGTTTCCAAGCCCTCTATGTTTAATAATACAGCTCTCTTGAGGCCGGGCACGGTGGCTCATGCCTGTAATCCCAGCACTTTGGGAGGCCGAGGCGGGTGGATCACAAGGTCAGGAGATCGAGACCATCGTGGCCAACATGGTGAAACCCCGTCTCTACTAAAAATACAAAAATTAGCTGGGCGTGGTGGTGCGGGCCTGTAATCCCAGCTGCTCGGGAGGCTGAGGCAAGAGAATTGCTTGAACCCAGGAGGCGGAAGTTGCAGTGAGCCAAGATCACGCCACCGCACTCCAGTCTGGCACCTGGTGACAGAGCGAGACTCTGTCTCAAAAAAAATAAATAAATAAATAAATAAATAATAATACAGCACTCTCTTATATATTTGAGACTTCAAAATAAACAGATGTGGCTGTGACCGCTTTTGTTCTCATTTTGTTGGAGAGAACTTAGTTAAGGCCACGTCTAACTGCAAATGAGACCAGGAAATGTGGATTTAATACATGTCACCAACAAAGGAGGTGAACTTTGGTCGACAGAAAGCCATTACTAGCATAGACATTTGAAGTTGTGTTGAGGATTAGGGAACCATGCCAAGTTCTAGAAAGACAACTCTAACTTCAAGATTCTGTGAGGGATCGAGGCATCATATCTAAAAATGGTGTTAGGCGACTATTGTACATCCAACTGTTTTCATTGTATCTCCAACCAGATGACTGAATTTGAAACTCTAAAGCAAGGTCAGTACTGGTCTTAGAGGCATGACAGTGATGGACACTTGAATATACTTAGAGTTAGTTGGATAGATAACTTATTTAGGCAAAAATTGCAGAGAAGAGATAAGAGGAAAGTTAACTCCAAAGGCATTTAAACATTTAGAAACCTGACAGAAGAAGAAAAAACTAGTAAGAAGACTGCAAAGGAGCTGCCATTGAGGTTGGAGGCAAGTTAGTTGCTGTGGCCGAGCAGGAGACCCTGGCCACTCAGCCCAAGAGCTGTGTCAGTCAATCCTGTGACTGGAGTTGCTGACCTTGACAGCAGTTCACAGATAGGTTGACAGGCGGCCATATTCAAATGGACTCCTGTGACCAGGAGGTGAGAGTTCTTTTTATTCCCGCGTGGCATAATGTGTTCCAAAGCGTTTACTTCATGGCCTATTGGCAATTGACCAGCTTATTACATCAAAACAACAATTACATACTGGAAATTCCTTAAAAAGGGCTGTCACCATGATAGGAGATTGCCTTTATGATAATTCTGGGAGTCTATGATTGGCAGCTTTTCTTTATTCCAGTCTCACATTACCATTTAAACCAACCAAAACACTCCTCTTGCCAGAAAAAGCAAATTGCCACTTTGAGATATGGAAAATGGGCTAAAGCGTAAAAATGTGAATAATACGCTATTGTGAGTCTAGCAAGTCCTGTGCGATTGTGTGAACGAGGCAATTTGCATCTGGTCCTGCTTGCCTCTTTCTTGCTTTTGTAGTTATTCAAACACTCCGGTCATGAGTTCACCAAATACAAATCAGAAAAAGAAAACTCTCCCAACTGCCATAGACTTTCCTGAATCCACCACTGGTCTCCAAATGACAGAAATTGGTATGTGGATCTAATCTTTTTACTTTTGCTGCCAACTGTATTCCAAATTCTTCCAACGTCTACCTATTCATAAACTCCACTAAATGCATATATTCAAAACATACAAAAAAACAAATTTAATCACTGGGAGCCCTCGGATGGCAGAGTAACTAAGCATATTTACGTCCAGTTACTGTTAGAGTAGGAACATGGCATAATGGTGATAATATAAACTGATTCAAAAGACAGTGAATTCCTCAGAGGGTGGGTTCCCCACAGTGTAAAATATTTGAAAGGTCTTCCTCGTGTTTATTAATAAATGGAAGATGCTTTAGAATCTCCTAGAAGACGTGAAGAGCTACCTAGGCTTTGAAGAAATTAGAAGACAAGGTCCAAGATACCAACTTTGAGGTGTAAGATGAGCAAGTTCTGGGGACAGAATGCACAGCCTGGTAATGTGACAGTGATAATCATTACATGATACATACAGACATCAAATAATCACGTGTGCATGTAGAATATATATAACCTTTCTTTGTCAAATAAATATTTCACAATTAAAAAAAAGATCAGTGAAAGAAGGAAAGCACAGGTGACCCCAACACACACCAAAGAGTTTTGCCCCAAGGCATTTGCTAATTAGCAAGGGCAGCCTGGTGATGTGGAAACCAAGGCGTGGGGAAGCCACAGGGCAGGAGAGAACAGAGAGGCTCCAAAATTAGTGGAGCTTTAGACAGCCCCGTGGGCGAGAGGGGCTAAAACTGGACTTAAGAGCTTGTGAGGGAGGTTCTCTGAGGGCATAGAGCCAGGCGTAAAGGCACAGCAGAAATGAACCAATGCTTTCAAAACCTGAAACTCAGCTTTCAATAATCTCAATTCAAGAAAGAAAATTGATATCAAAAAGAAAACCTTGGCACATCTAAAGGTCTTACAGACATAAAAATTACTGTGATATCTTTGTTCATGCAATTAATTTTTTTTTTTTTTGAGACAGAGTCTGACTTTGTTGTGCAAGCTGCAGTTCGGTGGTATGATCTCACCTCACTGCAACATCTGCCTCCCTGGTTTAAGCAATCGTCCCACCTCAGCCTCCTGAGTAGCACACCACATGCTTGGATATTTTTTTTTTTTTCACTTTTGGTGAAGACGGGGTTTCACCATGTTGGCTAGGCTGGTCTCGAACTCCTGACCTCAAGTGATCCACCTGCTTCAGCCTCCCAAAGTGCTGGGATTACAGGCATAAGCCATCTAACTAGTTAGACCATAACTAAATTTTTTAATGTGTTGGCATGAATTTTTAAAAAGGGTACATTTATAAAAGTCAGCATAAGAAGAAATAGTAATAGGGATAGTTCTATATCACTTGATCTGTAATTGAAACTTTTTCTAAAGAACTCCAAGGATTTGAGTTGTCCTGCAACAGGAGGAGTTGGCCCTGGGGGCTGCCCTATCTAGCGGCCAATCCTGCCTCTTTCTGATTTCAGACAACAGTGGTGGCATCTCTCCCTCCCCATGATAAGGACAGAGCACTGGAGATGCCTTCCCCATTCTGGTGCTGGACTAACCCTCGTCCCCTGCAAACTTCTCTCTGTTTTGTTGTGTAGTGGGCCAGACACAGCCATACTGACTGGGATCCTTACTGAATTCAGCTGAACTAAATCCAAAATTGGTTTCACAATATTTTAACATATTTTTACGACACACATTTAAAGTCTTTCCGTTTTCTAATACTCATGACAGAATGCTAAGAATATACTGGAAAAATAGAGTGACTGTTCTCAACGAATATGTATTAGGTGTCTCGTCTGTGCAAGCATTGTGTTGCTACTGAATGGTAAACGTTGAACAGGTGTATTCCATCCTGAGATAGATATCAGTAATTAGGGGTGTTTCAACTCTGTTGATCTAAACTATTAGCCAGTTTAGTCTGAATGCACTGGGGGGAAGAAAGTTAGGTGTGGTGGCATGTGCCAGCAGTCCCAGCTACTCAGGCTAAGGTGGAAGGATTCCTTGAGCACAAAAGTTTGAGGTCAGCATGAGCAACATGGTAAGATCTCATTGCAAAAGAAAAAAAAAAGCCGTATTTCTTTCATATGTAAATTAAATGATTACATAAAATTTACATATATGTGTATGTATATATGCTATACTTATATACATGCAAATACATATATACACAGGAAATATTTATATATTGTCAACATTATTTAGATCATGGTACATTTATAGTTCTATATCTTGATTTTGTCTCAACATATCAACCTCATGTAGACCAATCTGCCTGGAGCTTCTTGAACTAATCAAAGTAAGATTACTTTTTGTTTTGTTTGTTTTAAATGCATAGCATCAGAAAGCTCATTGCTTTGGGTATTTAGAAGCCAAAATGAGGCATCAACTTTCTTTTATACATGCCTATTTTCTTTTTAAGAAAAAAAACATAAAGAATGCTACTGAAATCTATAAAGTCAACACTCTCAATAGCTTCCTATTTTTTATTCCCTGATTGATCTTAGAAAAATGCTAAAAAATCATCCTGTTTTTATTTCCCTGCATTTGTCTAATGTGGTCACTCCTGGCTACTTCAGAGTCGTTATTGCACTAGGCCTATGTCTGCATTTGATGAGGCCCATCTTGAATGGCACAGGATATGAGATGAGGCACATCAAAATTGCTAATGGATAAAAGCCAACATTATCCAGTGATTTTTTTTTTTTTTTTTAGTCCTGGGTTAGATTGCTGTATTAGGGTTCTGTGCTGAGGAGAAAAAGAACCAATAGTATGTGTATGCATACATATGTGCCTGCACACACACATTTAATATAGAGAATTGGCATATTTCATTACTGAGGCTGACAAATTCAATGTCTTCAGGGTGGGTGAGCTGATGTCGCAGTTGTAGTATGAAGGCAGCAGGCTGAGACCCAGGAGAGCTGTAGTTTCCAGTTTGAGTTCAAAGACCGTACGCAGAGCAAGGAGGAGCTCATGTTGCAGATGAAGTCCAAACACAGTGTGCTGGAGAAATCTCTCTTGCTTAGGGTATACTAGTCTTTTTGTTCTGTTTAACTTACTGTTCTATCAGCTGATTGAAGGAAGCCCATCCACATTATGAAGAGTAATCTCTTTAACTCAATCTACCAATTTAAATGTTCATGTCATCCACAACACCCTCATAGAAATACCCAAAATAATGTTTGACCAAATATCTGAGCAGTTCATGGCCTAGCCACATTGACACAAAATTAACCATCACAGGTGCATAATTTTATTTGCAATCATTTTTAGTATAAAAATTCATACTTATTCTAATTCTGCTGCAGAATAGCCAAGTTGATTTCAAATGAAGAGCTAAAGAAGAAAGCCATCAGAGAAAGCAGAGCTTTCCTCTCACTGGATATGTTACAAAATTAAGGGTGGATTTAGAGAAGGCGGACACAGTTCTTAGTATTTAATCAAAATTCAGTGGATAAATTAAAGTGTATCTTTAAAATACTGTACAAGGTTATATTTTCTTTGCCAGAAATTTTAGAATAATAAAAAAACAGTGGTTGTGTGTGAAAAGTTGTGAAATAAAGTATAAAAATGAAATAAGATTATCAATTGTCTTAGTTTGTTTTGTGTTGCTATGAAAATACCCGAGACTGCGTAATTTATAAGGAAAAGAAGTTCATTTAGCTCACAGCTCTGCAGGCTGGGAAGTTCAAGGGCATGACCTTGGTTTCTGGTGAGGGCTTCTGTTTGGTGTTACAACATGGCAAAAGGTCAAAAGGAAAAGAGACCTGAGAATGTCCTGAATTTATAGCAAGCCACTATGGAAGGAACTAATTTATTCCCAGGAGAGCTAACACAGTCTTTTGAGAGAGAGAACTTACTATCTTGAAAACAGTACCAAGCCATTTATGAGGGATCTGCCTCTAGAACCCAAATATCTTCCACTGGGCTCTGGGCTTCACCTCCCATCACTACCACATTGGGATCAAATTTCAGCATGAACTTTGATGGAAATAAATAAACTATATCCAAACCACAGCATCAGTTAATTCTAGTGCTGAGTCACTGTGACATTTCATAAAGTGTTTTAACAAACTGCATCAAAATTAATTTTTGATACAACTCTTTAATATAGGCATTATTTTGTACACACACACACACACACACTCATACATAGATAAATGATTAACTGAAAGTTAAATAATTAGTCTCAAATCACACAATAAGGAATTGGCTGTGCTAAAATCCTAGCCCCAGGGCCCTGACTCTGAGCCCTGTTCTCTTTCTGATTCAGCTTGGTATTTCAGTGAAAGATCAGAGTTACTATGTAACTGAAAGACGTGGAAATAAAGCAACAGGTAGGAATATCAATGACAGGAAAACTAATCTTTGGATTACTCTAAAAACCAGCATTGATTTTCACAGAAGCGTTAGGTTAATGAAAACTCACATGCGTCTCTATCACTTTAAGATGACGGTTGCATCTGGTGTTACTGTTCCTTGGATGTTTCTGGATTAAAGCTCTTCTAATAAGCCATGGGGTAGCATCCATCAAGAATGGCTTTACAATTACAACAGAAAGAAATTCAACAATGTCCACGAGGTCACACGGAAAAAACAAAAATAAAATACTATGTCTTCACTTAAAGTCATCAATGGGTTGTTGGAAACTGCCACATTAAGCAAAACAATCTATAACAAAGCCAATTTTACCCTAGGCTAATTGACATGGGCAATAGTTATGTTCCTATGGCATATTGCTGGTCACAAAAACATCACCTAACTTCCAAATAAAGACTAGAACACTCCAGTATTAAACAAGGAAATAAATTTAAACAAGTAAATAAATGTGAGCTATATATACATTTAAGAAAGATTAATTAAAACAAATAACATGACGATTTATCTGCTTATTTCAGGTCAGGGCAGCTCAGCCAGAAGGCAAGCACCAGTCTTGACAGGAGACCGCACCATCTCAGGTGACGCACAGACACCCACACTCACTCACACGGGGACCACCGAGGCACACTGATGAACCGATCCTGCACAGTTTCAGGATGCGGGAGGACACCGGACGACCTGGAGAAAGTCCATTCAGGCATGGGAAGTTGTGCAAATAACACAGACAGTGCCGCAGACCAGGAGGTGATTTTTTGCCTCATCAATGTTACATTGAAAGGAGGTTGAACAAAACAATCTCATTCAAAGAGCAGCCGTAGAATGCTTGTCTCACAGTATAGTGTGGTCTGCTCCACATAATGTGGGCATAAACTGCCATGGTGTGTGTGTTTACCACGTTTCATCCAGTAACAAACCATCATTTCACACCTTCCCCACATGTCAGTTGGTCACTGTCTTCCTTGCACACTGAACATACCACTCATGGCATGTCAGCAAGTGGCTTTGCCTCCACTCACGTTTCTGCCTTCCTCTGCTGTTTCCTCACCTTCACAAGTTCCGTCTTTACCAGTCCTCCCCGAAACCTTAGTTCAATGCAGCCTCCAAGCTCTGTCATTCAGAGGATACAGTAAGGTGAGCAAGAAAGAACTTTCTCGTGTTATTTGTGACCTACTCTTCTTTGATGCGATTTTAGTCTTGCTCCCAAGTCCTCTATGGAATGACATTTGTGAATAGCTAAGTAATTTAATTGGCGGTTTGTTTGTTTTGACACAGAGTCTCCCTCCGTCACTCAGGCTGGAGTGCAATGGCTTGATCTCAGCTCACTGCAACCTCTGCCTTCCGGGTTCAAGCAATTCTGCTCCCTCAGCCTCTCAAGTAGTTGGGATTACAGGCACCCACCACCACGCACAGCTTTTTTTTTTTTTGTATTTTTAGTAAAGATGGCATTTCACCATGTTGGCCAGCCTGGTCTCGAACTCCTGACCTCAGGTTGTCTACTCGCCTTGGCCTCCCAAAGTGATGGAATTATAGGCATGAGCCACTGCATCCAGCCTTATCTAGTGTTTTAATTGAAAGTCACAGTCAGCCACTGAAAGCAAAACTTTAGATTTCTTTCACATTTTCTGAAAAAGCATTTTCAGAAAATGAGGAGTGAAGGACAATAAAAAGACTTTTCAGATGATGTGTAAAGCCAGAAATGGCTTTCTCTTGCCAGGACCCAAAGTGACGTGTGATGTACAGAACAGTGTGGCAGAAAGCATGAAGTCAGGATTTCCATGGCTTAAAGATAGAAATATTCTCTGCGTGTCTCCGTTTTATAACAGGTACTTACACTTTAAGACTTTTAACAAGGTAGGCTACATATTGGGATTTTTAAAAAACATTTGATGATTCAGCCTAGTTATTTTCTCTAGCTCCTCTTTCTGTTTGAAATTGTAGTGTTACATATGGTTATGTAATGCTATTTTCATTTTAGGGAGAGCAACCCCTTATGTTAGCTGTGTCCTCAGCAGATCCAAACACTCTTTATGTAGAAAGTGTGTCTAAAACATCTTTACCTTATGAACAAATCATTACAGCCCATGTGGATCAAAATATCAACAAAAACAGGTTACAATTAACAGGTAACCCAAAGAAGATGAATCCCCACCTTGGAGGGAGGGGACTTGGGTCTTGGAAAGACCCATGGTCTAGGAAAATAGACCCACGAGAAGAGGATCACAGTAAGAAACTCCTTTGCCATTTCCCCTTTGGTCCTATCTGCTGGGTCACTCTAGGGTCAGTCCAGCAAGTTGGCCAAGGCTGTGTAGTAGGAATGAAATCTGCACAGATATGTTGAACAGCCTCTGAACAGGCAAACTTGGTCAGCAAAGAGACTGACGGGTGTGCCTGCTTCAGAGATGTTCTCAGCCCGACAGGCATGTCAAGAGCACAAGGGCAGGGCCTGTCCCTGGGTGCTTGGTATGATGCACACCTCAAATGGCTCCAGCAATTTTCCAAAACGTTAGTGATAAATAACTTCAGGCCTTCTCTTTGCCACTGGTATCTCTGCATCAGTTCTTATACCTCTGGGAGGCAGAATAAGAGCCACAAATATGTCCACATCCAGAATCTGTGACTATGTTACCTTATATGGAAAAAGGATTTTGCATATTTACTAAGTTAATGTTGAGCTACGGAGATTATGTTGAATTATCCAGGGGAATCCAGCCCAATCACACATGTCCTCGGGACCTTTCCCAGCTAGGTTTAGTCAGAGAAATGTGATATTGACTGGAAGGCAGAAGAGGAAACAAGATAAGAAAAATGAGTGGCCTCTAGAATTCTGCTGGAGAAAATGGGAAAAGATTTGCTACAAGATCTTCCAGATTAAAAAAAAAAAACAAAAAACACCCCTACCAACCCTACCAATACCTCGATTTTACCCCAGTGAGACACTTATCAGACTTCTGACCAACAGAACTGTAAGACAATACATTTGTATAGTTGTCAGTTACATAGTGTGTGTGGTAATTTGCTATGGAAGCAGTGGAAATTAATATAACACCTAAAGTCACTTTCACAGGAAATTGCTGTTCTAGAAATCTGTGCATACTGAAATCCCAAGTGGACACCTGTATGGCATGGGGTGGCGTGGATTCCAGGGAGCTCATTTCTTTTTGTTTTTTCTACTTTTATACACATTTTATTTATTACTCAAGCTTTGTGAAAACCATATTACATGTTAAAAACTTTTTTCTTCCAACTTTTATTTCAGATTCTTGGGGTAGCAGTGCACATCTGTTATGTGAGTGAATTGTGTGTCACTGGGGTTTGGTGTGCAAATGATTTTTCACCCAGGTAGTAAGCATAGTGCCCAGTAAACAGATTCTTGATCTTCATTCTCCTCCTACCCTCCACCCTTAAGTAACCCTTAGTGTTTTTTGCTCCCATCTTTGTGTCTATGTGGACTCAATGTTTAGCTCCCACTTATAAGTGAGAACATGCAGTATTTTGTTTTCTGTTGGATGTTAATTTACTTAGGATAATGGCTTACAGCTCCTTCTATGCTACTGCAAATGACATGATTTTGTTATTTCTTATAGTTGGATAATATGCACCACATTTTATTTATACACTCTACCATTGATGGGCATCTAGGTTGAGCCCATGTCTTTGCTATAGTGGAAAGTGTTGCAGTGGACCTACACATGCATATGTTTTTATAGTAGAATGATTTATATCCCTTTGGGTGTGTATCAAATAATGAAATCCCTGAGCCAAAAGGTAAGCTCTGTTTTAAGGTCTTTGAGAAATTTCCAAACTGCTTTCCACAAGAACTGAACAAATTTACATTCCCATCATCAGTATATAAGGGTTCTGGTTTCTCCACAACCTCACCAACATCTGTCATTTTTTGTCTTTTTAATAATAGCCATTCTGACTGGCATGAGATGGTATCTCATTGTGGTTTTGATTTACATTTCTCTAATGATTAGTGATGTTGAGCTTTTTTAAATATGCTTGTTGGCTATGTATATGTCTTGAGAAGTTTCTGTTCATGTCTATTGCCCATTTTTTAATGAAATTGTTTGGATTTTAATGTTTATTTCATTAAGTTCCTTATAGATCTGAATATTAGGTCTTTGTTGGATGCATAGTTTCCAAATATTTTCTCCCTTCTGTGGCTCGTCTATTTACTCTGTTGATAGTTTCATTCATTGTGTAGAAGCTGTTTGGTTTAATTAGGTCTCACTTATCTTTTTTTTTTCCTTTGTTGCAACTACTTTTGGAGTCTTTGTCATGAAATCTTTGCCAAGGCTTGTGTCCAGAATGGGATTTACTAGGTTTTCTTCTGGAGTTTTCATAGCTTCAGTTTTTACATTTAAGTCTTTAATTCATCTTAAGTTGATTTTTTATATGGTGAACGAAAGGGATGTTCTGCATATGGCTAGCCAATTATACCAGCACCATGTATTGAATAGGGAATCTTTCCCCTTTGCTTGTTATTGTTAACTTTGATAAAGAGAAGATGGTTGTGGTGTGTGGCTTTATTTTTGGGTTCTCTAACCTGTTACTGGTCTTTGTATCTGTTTTTGTACCAGTACCATGATGTTTTGGTTAATATATCTTTGTTGTATAGTTTGAAGTCAAGTAGTGTGATGTCCCCAGCTTTGTTCCTTTTTTTTTACAATTGCTTTGCCTATTTGGGCTCTTTTTAGGTTCCATATGAATTTTAGAATATGAATATAAATTTGAGTTTTAGAAGATGAATTTCTAATTCTGTGAAAAATGACATTGGTATGTTGATAAAAATAGCATTGAATATCTATGTTGCTTTGGGCAGTATGGTCATTTTAACAATATTGATTCTTCCTATCAATAAGCCTGAAATGTTTTTTTCCATTTGTTCATGCCATTTCTGAATCCTTTGAGAAGCGTTTCAGTTTTATTGTTGTAGAGCTCTTTCACCTCCCTGGTTAGCTGTATTCCTAGATATTCCATTCTTTCTGTGGCTATTTTGGATGTGATTGTGTTCTTGATTTGGCTCTTAGCTTGGACATTGTTGGTATAAAGAAATGCTAGTGATTTCCGAACACTGATTTTGTGTCCTGAAACTTTGCTGAATTGTCTGTCAGTTCTAGGAGCCTTTAGGCAGAAGCTGTGGGATTTTCCAGGTATAGAATGATATGGTTCACAAAGAGATAGTTTGACTTACTCTCTTCCTATCTGGGTGCCTTTATTTCTTTCTCTTGTCTGATTGCTCTGGCTAGGACTTCCAGTACTGTGTTGAGTAGAAGTAGTTGAGAGGGCAAACTTGTCTTGTTCTGGTTCTTAAAGGGAATGCTTCCAGCTTTTGCCCTTTCAGTATCATGTTGACTGTGGGTTTGTCATTGATGGTTTTTATTATTTTAAAGTATGTTTCTTCAGTGCCTAGTTTGTTGAGGGTTTTTAAAATGAAGAGTTGTTGAACTTTATCAAATGTCTTTTCTGCATCTATTGGCAAAACAAAAAGTTTTTGTTTCTAGTTCTGCTTACATGATGAATCACGTTTCTTGATTTGCATGTGTTGAATCAACCTTGCATACCAGTAATAAAGCCTACTTCATCATGGCAGATTAACTTTTTGATGTGCCTCTGGACTCGATTTGCTAGTATTTTGTTGAGGATTTTAGTGTTTAAGTTCATCAGGGTATTGGCCTAAAGTTTTCTTTTTTAGTTGTGTCTCTGCCAAGTTTTGGTATCAGAATAATTCTGGCACCATCGAATGAGTTAGGGAGAAATTCCTTCTCCTCAATTTTTAAAGAATAGTTACAGCAGGACTGGTACCAGCTCTTCTTTGTATGTCTCGTAGAATTTGAGAATTTGGCTGTGAGTTGGTCTGGTCTGGGACTTTTTCTGGTTGGTATATTTTTTATTACTGATTCAATTTCTTGTTACTTGTTTGTTCAGGGATCAGTTTCTTCCTCGTTTAATCTTGGAAGGTTGTATGTTTCAAGGAATTTATCCCTTTCTTCTAGGTTTTCAAGTTGTTGTGCATAGAGGTGTTTCTAATAGTCTCTGGGTTTTTTAAATGTCTTTGATTTTGGAGGTAATGCACCTTTGTCATCTCTGATTGTGTTTATTTGGATCTTCTCTCTTCTTCTCCTTACTAGTCTAACTAGTGGTTATCAATCTTAATTTTCCTTTCAAAGAACCACCTTTTGGTTTCATTGATGATATGTATGGACTTTCATGTTTCAATGTCATTCAGTTCAACTCCAATTTTATTTCTTGTATTCTGCTAGCTTTGGAGTTGTTTTGCTCTTAGTTTTCTAGTTCCTCTGGGTGTGATGTTTCTAACTTTCTGATGTAAGTACTTAATGTTATAAACTTTCCTGTTAACACTGCTTTATCTGTGTTCCAGAGATTCTTGTATGTTGTATATTTGTTTTCATTTGTTATGAAGAATTTCTTGATTTTTGCCTTACTTAAATTCTTCACCCAGAAGTCATTCAGGAGCAGGTTGTTTAATTTTCATTCAACTGTATGGTTTTGAGAGCTCTTCTTAGTATTAATTTCTATTTTTATTGTGCTATGTATGATCCAAGAGCATAGTTGGTATGATTTTAGTGTTTTTGAATTTATTGAGAATTGCTTAAAAGTAGAGCATGAGATCAATCTTAGAGTATGTGCCATGTGCAGATGAGAAGAATATATATTCTGTTGTTGTTGGGTAGAGGGTTCTGTAGGTATCTGTTAGATCCATTTGGTCAAATGTTGGGTTTAGGTCATGAATATTTTTGTTAGATTTTTGCCTCAATAATCTGTCTAACACTATCAGGAGGCATCAAAATCTCCCATAATGATTGTATAGTTATCTAATTCCCTTTTAAGTGTTTTAAGAATGTGTTTTATGAAACTGGGTGCTCCAGTGTTGGGTACATATATATTTAGGATAGTTACATCTGCTTGTTGTGTTGAACCCTTTATCAATATGTAACATACTTTTTGGTCATTGTCATTTTAAAGTCTCTTTTGTATGAAATAAGAATTGTAACCCCTAACCTTTTTTGTTTTCTGTTTGCTTGATAGATCTTTCTCCATCCATTTGCTCTGAGCCTATGGGTGTCCTTCCATGTGAGATGGGTCTCTTGAAGACAGTATACTGTTGGGTCTTGCTTCTTGATCCAGCTTGCCACTCTATACCTTTAAGTGGAGCATTTAGCCCATTTACATTCAGAATTAATATTGATATATAAAAATTTGATTCTATCATCATGTTGTTAGCTGGTTGTTAAGTAGTCTTAATTTTGTAGTTGCTTTATAGTATCAGTGGGCTTTGTAGTTTAGTGTGTTTTTGTGGGGGACTGTGATAGTCTTTCATTTTCAAGTTTAGCACTCCCTTAAAGACCTCTTGTAAGGCAGGTCTGGTGATGATGAATTTCTTTAGCATTTGCTTGTCTGTAAAGGGTTTTATTTCTCTTTTGCTTATGAAACTTATTTTGTCTAGATATGAAATTATTGGTTGGAATTTATTTTCATTAAAGATGCTGAATATAGGCCCCCAGTCTTTTCTAGCTTGTAAGGTTTCTGCTGAAGCGTCCCCTGTTAGACTGATGGAGGTTTCCTTTGAATATGACCTACTCCTTTTCTCTAGTTGCCTTTAATATTTTTCTTCTGCATTGAACTTGGAAAATCTGATGAATATTTGTCTTGGGGATGGTTGTCTTTTATGATATATCATTCAAGTTCTGTAAATTTTCTGAACTTGCATATCAACCTCAATGTAAGATTGGGAAAATTTTCATAGATAATATCCTCAAGTATGTTTAGTTGTTTGCTCTCTCTCCATCTCTTTCTGAGATGCCAGTGAGTCATAGGTTTGTCTCTTTACATAATCTCCTATTTCTCAGAGATTTTTTTCATTCTTCCAATTCTTTTTTCTTTATTTTTGAGTTGATTAAAAGAAGCAGTCTGAGCTCTGAGACTCCTTCCTCAGCTTGGTCTATTGTGTGCTGTTAATTCTTCTGATTGCATTATGAAATTCTTGTAGTGAGTTTTTCAGCTCTTGAAGATTTTTTTTTTCTTAAAATGGCTGTTTTATCTTTTAGTTCTTCTATCATTTTATTGACTTCTTTAGATTCCTTGGATTGGGTTCCAACTTTTTCTGAATCTTTCTTATCTTCACTGCCATCTAGATTCTGAATTCTATGTCTGTTATTTCAACCATTTCAGTCTAGTTAAGAACCATTTCTGGGGAGCTAGCATGGTCATTCGGAAGTTAGAAGACACTCTGGCTTTTAGTTTCCAGAGTTGTTGTGTTGGTTCTTTCTCATATGTGTGGGTTTATGTCTCTTTAACATTTGAAGTTGCTGTCTTTTGGATGGAGTTTTTTTTTTTTTTTTTTTTTTTGCTTTTATATTCTTTTATACCCTTGAGGGTTTTACTTTGGTATAAGTTGGGTTTTGTTGATTGGCTTCAGTTCTGGATGATTGTAGGGAATCAAGTCTCAGCTCACCACTCCTGGGCTGTATGCTATAACCCTGGGGCAATGGACTGAGCCTGCAGCTTTTTTTTATCGGCCCTTCGTCTAAGCACCTGGTGTGCTGGAGAGGCCAAGGTGTTCCAAGTCTGTTGTCAACAACACTCCAATAGAGAGGGATGGCAAAAGGCCTTTGGTGAGCAGCAGTGGGGCAGCAGGGCTCCCTGCATGCATGTGTGCCTATGGCAGTGTGGTGACAGGTCACACATTTACATGTGTACCCACAGTGGGGCCAGCACATGTGTGCATGCTGGCAAAGCAGCAGGGGGAGGCTGCAGGCAAGTGCATGCCAGTGGGGGCCCACCTGCAGAAGCTCTCCAACTGTTAGGCGGGGTCTGCCAGTGAGTAAGCTATGGCAGTGGCCACTGGAAAGTGCCTCGGTTAACTGAGGCCACACTACAGATGAGTGTGGTCAGGGAGAAACTCTGGGATAGATCAGCAGACAGAGGGGTGCTTTGATCGAATTGGCTCTGTCCCACAGGCAGGTTGGTCCTGCTCTATCCAGGCCCGGCAGCCAACACAGGCTCAAGCTACCTAGAGAGTGGGGAATGGGCACCCATAGCCACACCAGGGAGCCGCTTTCTATATGTGCTGCCAAGGCAAGCACAAGGTAGCTACTTTCAAAAACGTGTCAGCAGCCAGGAGCCTCCATGCAATCAGAACGAGAACACTTTATGCAGGTTACAGGATGTTGTTGTCATGACAGGATCAGTGATTCTGCAGATTGTTTCAGCCATGGCAGATGGGCACAGGGCCCTGTGGGTACCAGGGCTTGCTGCTAAAAAAGGAATGAAAAAGTAACGTATTTGCTCCTGTGTCTGCTGTAACAAAGTACCACAAATTTGGTACAGAATTTAATTCTATCACACTTTCGGAGGCCAGAAATCTGAAACTGAATTGTCAACAGGGCCTCACTCTCTCTGAAGGGTCTGGGAGAGAATCCCTCCTTGACTCTCCCAGCTCTGCAGGCTGCTGTTATTCCTGGATTGCGGGTGCCTCTCTCCAGTGCCTGCCTCCAGCACTACATAGCTCTCTCCTCCATCCTCTCAAAGCTGCCTCTGTCTCATTCGTATCAGGAGACAGATGGTTACATTCAAGACCCCTGGGATAATTCAGGAGGAACTCATCTCAAGATTCTAATACAATCACACCTTTTTCCAAATAAAGTAATATTCCCACTTTTCAGAGATTTGGTCATGGACAACTTTTGGCAGGAGCTACCATTTAACTCTTTAAAGGTGGAAATGAAATTTGAGGTTATCTGAGACCAAGATATTGTAGATTTTCTCATTTAGCTTTGGCCTGACCATGACTTCGGGCCTTGTCAAAAATGGTAGAGGAGACGGAGTGAGGTGAAAGAAATCACAGAAGAAAAAGGCTGCAGTTTGATCGGCAGGATCTGGCAAATCTTTACGGAACTTCTTCAGGGATTCTCCCGTAGACAATTGTTGTTGAAGGAGTCCCTTGTCCCGAAGCTTATGCCTCATTTGCATCTTCTCATTATCCTTGAAGAAAGTCTGGATAGGAAGGGCTGCCTATTATACAGAAGGAAAATGTAGAGGCACAGAGTGGGGAAGCCACCTGCCTAGGTCAGTGAGGGAGCCAGGACAAGCCTGCAGAGCCCTGCCCTACGCACTGGGAAGCTCTCAGTGCATACACTGCCAGGTGTATCCAGAATACGGGGGCTGCAGCAAGGCAGCTCTAGGCCGTGTGAATCCCAGCATTCCGCTCTGTGCTCCCAAAGCAGATGTTGACGGCAAAGGCAGAAAAAAGAACAAGCAACAGGCTCTTAGTCTGGGTGGGGCTACTGGGAAGTGCTTGGAGACGTGCTTTATTATGTTGTATTTCAGAATTTTTGAAAATTTTAATTTTTATTAGATTTTTATTACTGATTTTTCTATTGTTATGGTTATCATTGCTGTTAACATGACCAGAATTCCATTGTACAATCAGATTATTCATTTAAATATTTATTCATGTCAAATTTTATGTCTCATTTCCTGGGGGCATTACTGCTAGGTTTCAGGACAAGCCATCTTCTAATGTATCATCTAAAAATACTCCTTTGGGTTCTGCTTCTAAGACAACCACTTCTCCATTAAGTTGTTCCATTTTTCTCCATCTCTTTACCTCCATGTTACCCCAAGTGGAAGGAAAGAAAAAGAACAGTTCTCACTACTAGTAAGAGCCACCCCCAAGCCTGCTCTCAGACAAAAGATTCAAATTTAGGGCCCTGGGAGCCACACCCAACACACAGGGCTACGAAGCTGTGCAAGATTCATTGCAAGTGCCCCAGATGAGAGCAATAGTCATATTTTCTGGTATCTGGTATTCTGTAATGTCAAGGCACGCTTTGCAATAGCAGAGAGGTAGCTGTGGAACCAGGACGAGGGACAGGTTGCTAAAGGAAATTGGTGGGTAGATGAATTAGATAAACCTCAAGGTCTCCCCACATCTGTCTCTCAGCCAGCCTCTGGCAGCAGTTTCTGCATGGAATGTAATCAGGAGGAAGGATCCAGATAGGTGCCTGAACCTTCCAGCAGATTTTCCCATTCAGGGACGGCAAGCTCATAATTATCTGTCTTCAGCTTTCTGCTAGAATTCAGGGGAGGGCAGCAGAAAAATTGACTGAAGGATGTGAAAAAAAAATGTCCTATTTCAAACATGGATTGTGCTAATGACACAACACAGACACTGTAAGGGCAAAAAAAATTTTTTTTAAGAAAAAGACTGTCCCTGTAAACGGATGTTTAACAGCTGTGGAATAATCTTCCAAAACCTGCATGGAGTTCCTCTGCAGGAAGTGACACCAGTTCTTGGGGTGCAGGTTGGAGAGAGCTGATGACAGCCTTCCCAAAGGGCCTTCATCCTATTCAGGTCCTCTCCGGTGTCTTCGCGGGGTCTGGAGGCAGTGGGGCTGGTTTTCCTTTCTGCATGGCAGACACCAAGGCAAATGCAGGAGTGATTACAATTTCTCGGTCTTTCATGCAAATGGAAGAATCATCAGGCATGAAAAAGTCCTCCAGGTTCACGGTGATGAGAAAGTAGGTCTTTCATGGAATTTCCTGTTATTTTCTCTAAGATCTAAAACAAAACAAAACACGAACCTGGCCATAAGCAATGTTCTGATACAAACAGGGACATCAAGGCCTCCCTGCTCCTTCTCCTGTTTGGTTGTTTTCCCCTCTCCAGTACATCCTGTCCCTTTTCCTCCAGCCTCTTGCCCACGCGCTCACCCCTGCACATGGGGGTCCAGTGCTGTGGGTCCTGGGCCAACCGGGACTGCTGTAACTCTCGTTACACCCTGAGCAGCTCCGCTTATTCCTGGCTCACTGAAGACACAGGCTGAGCCTCTGTTCCCTGACTCTTAGCTATTTGCTGCACTTTTTTCCTTTCTGCGTCCTCTGCTCTCTCATCTCTTGTCTCTGGACTAAAACTTGGATCTGCCTGGTTCCCGTATTCTGCGATTTTTAGTTTCCTTCTGGGAGAGATACCTTGACAGGTTTTGTGGATGAGGAGCAGTGAACTGCCTTCAAGGGCCTGTGGGTCATTGATTGAATTGCCCACTGCAGATGAGGCCCCCCTGCAGGAAGCCTTCATGGTCCCTGGGGTGGGAGAGTCTTGATTTTCTGGCCCTACTAGACTATGAGCTCCTTGGGGACGAGGGGTGGAGATGATGGATCTTGAAGTCCCAGCCCGTGCCTAGCGTGTCGTATGCACTCAAACCCTATTTGCTAAATGGCTGAATTACTAATAAATAAATACCTGGCAGCAGTGGCTTTGGGAATGGTGATGCAGCTCTTGAAAGTGCTGGAATTTCAGCTAAATTTCAGAAGTTTTCAAAGACCTGATGCTTTTTAGATGAGTTTAGTGATGACCTGCGTCCCCACAGCCCCTCCTCAGGAATCATCAGCTGAAGCCGTCTGTCCCCTCGCCCCAGAAGCTGTGTGGCAGTAGGTTGGATAACAAAGGTTGGTGGACTGTCTCCTGGATGTGAGTCTTGTCTCTACCATCAGCAGGGGCATGTGGTTGACAAACTGCTTAAACTCACTAAGCCTCCAGGGTAAGACGTAAAAACACACAATATGAAATGGAGACCATGAGAAGACTTAGATAAACCACATAAAGCAGTCACAGCTGACACATGGTCAGTGTTCCCAAGTTTAATATTAGCTGATGTTTATGTTTGTTATTATTAGTCATAACAGTAGTGTAATCCGCCACCCCATTATAACATAGTACATCTTTTGTTTTTAGACAGAGTCTCGCTCCATCGCCAGGCGCCAGACTGGAGTGCAATGGCGCGATCTCGGCTCACTGCAACCTCCGCCTCCCGGGTTCAAGCAATTCTCCTGCCTCAGCCTCCTGAGGAGCTGGGATTACAGGCGTGCGCCACCACGCCCAGCTAATTTTTGTATTTTTGGTAGAGACAAGGTTTTACCATGTTGGCCAGGATGGTCTTGATCTCCTGACCTTGTGATCCGCCCGGTTCGGCCTCCCAAAGTACTGAGATTACAGGCGTGAGCCACCGTGCCCAGCCAGCATAGTACATCTTATTCTTATTAATGTAGCATTGAGTCACTGAAAGTGAAGAGTAAATTTTGAGAGGATCTGCTCCCTTTTCCAGGCTTAACCTCCCATGAGCTAACAATAAAATTAAGCAACTCAGACTTGCAAAGGAAAGCTCTGCCCCGAAGAGGCTGGGTCGTTCCCTAGCATCATCTTCTTCCTGCTTTTCTCTTCGCCTTCACCATCACCTCTATTTTAGTGGGCAGTGCCATCTACTTTAAGGGGAGATTTACTCAAATCTTTCTTAGAGAGATGCCAGCAGCCACAGGGTGACCTCCTGGCATTTCATGACCTCCCCTTCTCCTTTAAAAAGGGAAAGCCCTCTCTTGTCCTTTTTCCTGCCTCCTGCTAACTCATACTTACCTCCGGAAAGCAACGCCATGCTGTTCCTCTCAGGCTGCCCTGCTGATCCCAGGCCAGATTGTTTGCCCTCCACAGAGCTCAGACCTCTCCCAATTCCACGGCGGCAAACACCTGTCAAGCAGGCTCATCTCCCGGCTCTCGGAAATAATACCCCTCTTGCCATAAACATCTTTATGTGTGAGGGCATATGCTCATTTAATCTCCTTTCATTCGACAATTAATTAACTGATTAAGGTGTTACTATCCCCTCCACCATTCACCATTTGAGAACTGAGAACGCTAAAAACTTTATTTACGCAGGTAGGAGAAACGGACAGGGCTGAGCCCAGCTTAAGATGACTTTAAAGATTCTGGATAGTGTACTATCAACCATGAGCTCTAGAAAGTGAGAGACATTGTGTTATTTTTCTTGCAAGTACCTAGCCCAGCACTCAGCTCAGAGCCCGACATAAGGCAAGCTGTTAAATGCATCATTCGTGTGCTCAGGGGCTTACTCAATGTCTGTGGAATAAATAGGTGAGGTCAGCAATGTAGGATTACTCGTCTCTGTCGATGGCCTGGTACCAGTCAATATGGTAAGAATGATCACCAGATGATGGTTAAATTGAACTGACATGAAATCTAAGAAGAGGATTAGGAGCTAGAAATTATTTTAGAAAAGCGAAAACCCTACTGAGGATGTTTAGAGTCCTCTTGCTTTAAGGAAGCAATGGGGAAAAATGCTGACCTACCATAGATGGACAGGTCAAAGTGAACCTTTTAGTGGGTAATAGAACCCAGACTCCCTGAGAGCAAGACACTTAGAAAAAAGGATTAATGAGAGGTTACAGTGCAGGACTGTGGATGGCACCAAGCCTGCCGTGACCCACCAGCAAACTGCAATTTGTCCTGACTCATTTAAGATAACTGTGCTGAGGATGAGTCCTATTTGCCCCCTGAAATTTCTCTCCACCCCTAACCCCCTCTGTGCCTCCCAGTATCACCTCCATAAAGTGCATGCATGGGTTCCCTTGTCCTGCGACTTTGATGTGGTGGTCTGTGGATGGGTGGAGGTGGCCGGCGGTGGTGGAGAGCAAGCAAGGTGTGCACCCGTTCAGCTCACCTTCCCAGCAGTGTAGTGTAGAAATCAATCAGTGAGTTCTCCATGGAGAAGGCTGCTGCCTGGAGGCTTCCTCCTGTGGCTAAAGATCTCTGCAGATTCCAGTAACATCTCCCTCCCCTGTCCTTCAGACCTAGGGGCGGTGACAGATTCCAGGTGCTGCTGCTGGCCCTGGGAGGCAGCCCTTAAGTCCTCAGCTTTCCTTACCCCTGCCCCATCTTGTAAACAAATGGTCCTTCATCAAGCTCCCTTTGCTCATGATTTGAAGAGTGGCACCTGCTTCTTGCAGACCCTCACTAATGCAGAACTGATAGGACCCCAAGATTTTGGCGGCTTAACCCAAGACAAGTGAATTCCCTCTCTTGTGAAGTTCAACAAGATGGCTCTGCAAGCTGGTACCCAGACTCTTATTTTTCTTGTGGCTCTGACCTTCTTGAGGCATCTAGGAATGTTAATTTTATAAGCCAGCCCTGGAAGTGGCATCCATCACTTTCTAGAGTTTTGTTTGCCAGGATGTGGCCACCTGGCCTCACCTAAATTCAGAGGACATTGGTGTAGACAGTGTCCTGAAGAAAAGGAGATGGGCTTGAGGAAACACCAGGCAATCTCTGCCATGCCATTTAAACTTGTCATCGGTGCTGAAAACTGTATTTTACTGCAGTGCATAGTATGTTCTATCATGGCACCGTTTACATCCTGCACCCATAGGTCCTGGGATGTGGCACAGCATAGGTGTAGCCTGCGGGGCACCTGTGAAAGGTGGCACAGAATCCCTCCAAGCCAGTGGCAAAGATGTTGTGATTCTTGAAACACTGCACAACCTAATTCTCTGAGACTGTCGGAAAACATGTAGGAGAGTAAAAAGCTCTTCTCGAAGAACACATCGCGCCGGAGAACACCCGAGGGGACCACAGGATGACAGGGGATGAGATGCTTCTGCAGAGCGATGGAAGGATGCTTGACTGTAGAAGTGACTTGCATATTTTTCTGCTTTTTAATGTTTTAATCATACAAGAGTGACAATAAAACTCTTACAATGTGAAAGTGTGGCACTAAGCTGAGAGAACTAGAGTGAGAAAATTTGGAAAACCTAGATAAAATATACCATTTGGGGCACAACTTAGAGAATCTTTAGAGGATGATGGATTTTTTTGGTTTTGTTTTGTTTTGTTTTGTTTTGTTTTTTGAGTTGGAGTTTCACTCTTGTAGCCCAGGCTGGAGTGCAATGGTGAAATCTCTGCTCACTGCAACCTTCACTTTGCAGGTTCAAGTGATTCTCCTGCCTCAACCTCCCTAGTAGCTGGGATTACAGGTCCCGCCACCACTCCCAGCTAATTTTTTGTATTTTTAGTAGTCTCGGGGTTTCACTATGTTGGCCAGACTGGTCTCAAACTCCTGACCTCAGGAGATCCACCCCGCAGCTTCCCAAAGTGCTGGAATTACCGCCGTGAGCCACTGCACCCGGCTCATGGTTTTTATGTTAAGCGAATTTTCATTACATTTCAGAGCTGGAAGGATCCCACGATCTGCACGTAAGAAAGCTCCAGTTCTGTGAGGCAGTGATTTGCCTGTCATGCCTGGCAGCTAATGAAAGAGCAGAGGAAAGGCAAGATGCAAGTTTCACTAATCTTCCCAGGTATCTCCTTGGGACTAAGCTCCCATTTCCCTCCAAGGTAGCTGGTTTGATGATGAACACTTTGCTGACTGCCTCTCCTTTTCTCTCCCACTTCCCCAGTCTCAGCCGGTGATTTCTGCTCTTCCCAGATAAACTTTCTGAATTCTTGGGTCAAGCCCTGTCTCAGGAACCCAAATCATCCATGAACATTTTTTGGACTACTTTACGTACAATAACTATTACCGGCAACATTCATTTAAGTGACAATCATGTGTCTCTGCTTATGATCTCACAACTCTTTTTGGCTATAGTGCTTATTTCCAAGTATGTCTGTGTGTGCATTTAGCTCAACCACTCCTTTTTTAGTAATTCCTGCAATGGGCACTGAATAAATACTTGCCCAAGTAAAGAAAAACTGAATGGAAAAGACCCAATGAATGACAAGCAGAAGTACAGGGATCTCTGTTTGAGCCATTTTACAAGGAAATGGCAAAGAGTGGGACAGGGAGGAAAATGAAGCATTGCTTTTCTAAAAGGAGAAGTAGAAGTCAGGAGATGATATTAATAAATCTAGTACAGAGAATGAGATGCACAGGGCTTAAAAATAAAAAATAACTGAAGGAGAAAGTAGGAGGGAGCCCAGCTGAGCAGTAGAGGGAAAGCCAGGGCAGAGCTCTGAGCAGAGTTTTGGTTTTGTGTTGTTCAGGCATCCATGGCCCCAGCACCGAGGGAGGAAGGAGTCATTTCAATTCCACAGAGAGGAGAGCATCCCTGAGGACTCCCCACCCCAGTCAGTCAGCCGAGACCCTCAGGGCAGGGATCTGGAACCATCAGGGATGTGAATGAAGCTGGAAACCATCATTCTCAGCCAACTAACCCAAGAACAGAAAACCAAACACCTCATGTTCTCACTCATAATGGAGAGTTGAACAATGAGAACACATGGACACTGGGGCCTGTCAGGGTGTGTGGGAATTGGAGAGGAATAGGATTAGGAGAAATACCTAACATACATGGCAGGTTGATTGGTGCAGCAAACCACCATGGCACGTGTATACCTGTGTAACAAACCTGCACATTTTACACAAGTACCGTAAAACTTAAAGTATAATAATAATAATAATAATAATAAACGTCCATGATAGGAAGACTTCCCAGAACTGGGTAAGTGTCCTTGGTAGGAGAAACAACAGTAACAAAGACGATGAAAAGCCCAGGCCAGCACTGTGGCTCATCCGTAGAATCCCAGTATTTTGGGGAGGCTGAGGAGTGAGGATCACTTGAGGCCAGGAGTTTCAGACCAGCCTGGGAAACATAGTGAGAGCTCTGCCTCTACAAAAAAGTTTTGAAAATTAGCCTGGTGTGGTGGCACACACCTGTAGTCCTGGATATCTGGGAGGCTGAGATGGGGGAATGCCTTGAGCTCCCATCTCAGCCATTCTCAAAAAGAGTTTGAGGCTGCAGGGAGCCGTCTTCGAGCCACTGCACTCCAGCCTGTGTGACAGAGCACACCCTGTCTCAAAATAAATAAATAAATAAATAAATAGAGATAAGTAAATAAAAGCCCAGATCACTTCAGACACCTCAGGTTAAAATGAAATCTCCTTTTCCATGTGATGTCATGGGATAGTTAACAGGTTAGGACAGTCACCTATGATGAGGTGCAGATGCCATCCTGCGTCTAGACCTTGCGGCACAGCAGCCCAGCGGTTTCACCTGGGATTGCTCCCTATTGCAGTGTGGTCCTGGTTCCATGCCCTTCTCCTCAACACCCTGCTCTCACCCTCTTGTGCTCTGTGATCTCTTTCTATGTTCATTGAACCAGAATGCACCCTGAGGAAAAGGTCTGTTTCTGTCATTTGTACTGACACGTTAGTATAAAGGCAAGGCATTATCCTTCCAGGTCCCCAGGGTAGAGCCTTAATGGAAAGGAAGGACCCAGGCACTGGCTGCTATAGAGAGCTGGGGTGGGGTTGGCTTTGCGCTTCCTCCAACCCGGCCCTGAGCTGGTTAGGCACTGCTCCCAGGCCCACCAGACCCTGCATTCACCTCTGAGGGCAGCAGGTGCATTCTAGAGGTGCATATTCCTCTAGAATGTGGGTACTTGAAGGGCATGGGCTTATTTTTGTACTACATCTTTGTATGTTGAAGCTTAGCACGAGGCTTGGTGCTCAGTAAAAGCAGACTGAGTGAGTGAGTGCATGGTTACATTGACCATCCACAAGCTCAAACCAAGGATGAAGGGACCTGCACAGCCCTCATCTGTCTCCATGTTCTTCCTGGGTCCTTGAGATTTTAAGGGTCCTTACCCTGTCGCACTGAATCTATTTGTCTATTTTTGAATTTCTTCCATCTGTATCCTTGTTCTCAGTCAACTCTTCCTTCACCAACTCCCGACAACTGGAGTGACTTTTGAAACACTTTCTTGTTTCTGATACTTCTGGACATCAGTGAACATGTCCAGAGACACGAAGAATTGTCTTTGACAGGACTCATTTTGATCTTGATTTCTTCTGACAGGGTTTAACAGTGTCCGAGTACGGCCTCTAAAATTTAATAAAAACCTAGATCTTGGCTATTAGATGGCTAATTAACTGACCTGTTACCTGCTACTAAAATCTTCTGTTAAATGCAATTAAAGTTATTTACTTCCAACATGGGAATCCACTGTGCCATCCTCCGCTCTCAATGGGCTCTCCCCCATCTGCAAGTCATGTACATCCCTGTGCAGGCTTCCCGACAGACCTGCTCCTCCCCTTTTCCAAAACTCACCCTTTCCAAGATTCAGAAACAGACCAAACTGACTCCCCTAGAGTCACTGAAATCGTTCTGTGCTCTACCCACAATTACTCTGAACCTCTCTCAACTTCCCCCTCCTTCAGTTTTCCCTCCTTCAGAGTCACTGTCTTCAGGAAACACAGGAAGGCTTGTTTCATTTCCCGTACCAGGCTTGCCCATCCTGTTTTCTGGAGATGCAGCTCCCTCCAACAGAGAAGCTCGGCTTTACTCCCTGCAGCTCTTCCCACACGGCTTTCCAGAGTTACCTGCACCTGTAGTGCTGAAGGTGAGCAGAAAGAGATGACAAGCTGGTTAGGCATTGCTCCCTGGCCCCCAGTGCCTGTGGTCACCTCTGCGACAGCTCGGAGGACAGGAGGTATAACTGTCCACTGCCCTGTCTGTGCATTCCTCTAGAACGTGAGCACCTGGAGGGCATGGGCTTATTTTTGTATTAAATCTTTGTATTTCAATGCTTAATGCAAGGATTGGTGCTCAGTAAAAACAGAGCATGTGAGTGAGTGAGTGAGTGAGTGATACATGGTTACCTCCATCTGCCTGAGGGCCCTTAGAGAAATTGCCACGCATGTCTGTCCACTCGAAATCCAAGAATACTCCCATTGCCTTTGAGAACAGTAAAAACACAGGTAGGTTCTATTCATTTCCAGAAGAGATTAAAGAGTCAGCTGTCTGGGACAGTATAGTAACGTCTGGATTCTCATTAGCTCCTCACTGAGACAAGTCCTAATTTCAGAAGAACACAGTGCAAATGTGTGTCTATCTTTGGGGTCTTCTACCTTGAGAAGACGAATTCTGAGAAAGGACTTGCCTTCTCCAAAGCATCTCCCTGAGCTCTGTCTCTCCCATGGAGCCGAAGGCCAAGAAGATCATCTGAAGCAAGCAAAAGAGTGGCTCATCTTTCCTTTGAAAAGGAAGCCATAACTTGTGTGATGTGTGTGTGTGTGTGTGTGTGTGTGTGTGTGTGTGTGTGTGTGTGTTGGGGGGACATGGGGGTGAGAAAGTGAGAATTACTGCTAATCCCACAGAGTATGAATTGTATCACATCATGCTCTAGAAGGAGCTAAATACATAACTTAAGGGCCTTGAGGAGAAATCCTTTGAGCCTGACTTGAGAGCGAGGTTATAGAATGTTCATCCCAAACACCATTTACCAGCCCTGAGAAAGTTCTCCTTGGTAGCTGGGGTGCCGCTAACAAAGGGGGTTCCCTGAGGGATTTCTGTGGTTTACTCAATTTAAGATATTTCATATTTTATGCTCTTAAAGAATGGTTTGATTTTTTAAAACTTGTCATTTCTGAAACTTATTTCAACATAGAACTATCCCTCATCCCCCCACTGTTGTTTCTCATGTATATTCCATTCCAAGTGTGGATCACATGTTGGGGAGGGTGGTCTAGTCTTCCTGTGTGCTAGAAAGCATTCTCTTCTGCTGCCACAGTCTCTGCACAGCTGCTGTGCCCTTCTAAGAACTCTGCCCTCCTTGGCTCATCTTCCTTATTCTAGCCAACTTTGAGCTGAATATTTTGGTTTCCCCAGGCCTACTCCTTCTCTTCTTGCTCAGTGATCTCATCCGCTCAAATGGCTTACACCACTCACTTTCCTTCTGATTTCTAGTAAATCATTTTATACAACCCAGACTTGTCTCCTGAACTTAGAATCCGTATATTGAAGAGGCTCTTGAATATCTATGTAGGTACCTCAAACTCAGTGTTTTTTTAAAGCTATACTTCTTCTGTTATTTTCTATATAAGTAATATCAATACTCACCCAACTACTTACCTTACTTTAGTGCAAAGTATTTCTTAACTTAGTGAGAAATTTAAATTGAAGTATTTAGAAGCAAAGATGTAAAATGTCTAGAACGTGGAAGGTCTAGAACTTACTTTCAGTGATTTGAAATAAACATATAGATAGATAAACAGATGGATACATGGAAAACATAGGAAGAGGTTCTCATGCAAACAATGAGTGAATCTGAATTAAAGATTTGTGGTATTTCTTTATTATCTTCATGAACATTTTCTCTATAAAACTTTGTCAAAACAAAATTTTTATTCAAAAATTGAACCAAGTGGCTGGGTATCGTGGCTCATGCCTGTAATCCCAGCAATTTGGGAGGCCAAGGCAGGTGAATCACCTGAGGTTAGGCGTTTGAGACCAGCCTGGCCAACATGGAGAAACCCCGTCTTTACTAAAAAAACAAAAAAGTAGCCAGGCATGGTGGTGCACATCTATAATCCTAGCTGCTCGGGAGGCCAAGGCAGGAGAATTGTTTGAACCCTGGAGGCGGAGGTTGCAGTGAGCTGAGATCACCCCACTGCACTCCAGCATGGGCAGCAAGAGGGAAACTGTCTCAAAAAAAAAAAAAAAAGAACTAGTTTCAATTAAAAATTAAATGAAAGGTAAGATAATAAAAACAACAAACTGAGATGACCAGGAAGCTTAAAGTAGCTAAAGACAGAATGGAATAAACAAACATATCAAAATTAGAATATATTACTGTATTATCATCTTCTGTTTCTGATTATATATCTCCTGATCAGTCTGTAATAATGTTACAGCATTTTTAGAAATAAAAAATTATCTTAAACTTATAGATAGACTAACATGACATTATGAGAACTCTCCAGATTTCTTGCAGAAAAGGCTGAACAAGCAGTGATAGAATTGGAGCTGTGCCTGCCGTAGGGGTACTTTCTGATCTTAATAACCATGGATATTTTTTATTGTCGTGTGGATACAAGAGACGTGTGTTGTATCCCCAGAAGACAAGGAGTTGAGCTAAGTCTCCTAAACCAAGCTGGAACCTTGAAAGTTACAGTCTCACTAAAATAGAGGATAAGAAAGCTAAAATACACATGTCGAAAAGAGGTAACAAGAGAAGTTATACAGACCTAGAATCTAGGATGAAATGAATGTGTCCTGAGAATCTATAACCAGCGGCTGCTCACTCATGGATTTGATTTGAGCTTATGTTTTCATAACTAGAATTCACCAAGGCAAGAAGTAAAGAAGTTTCTAGTCTGTCATAATATTGAGGGACGTGACAAAGGCAAATACAAATTCTCTGGGAAAGAAAAACACTATTAATCTAGTACTTGCATTGATGAGTTTCTACCACATAAAACTGCAAAATCCAGAACTGCAAAATATAGCAGGCAATAAACCTTCCAAACTAGAAAAAAAAAAACAAAACCTAAAATACAATATAATTAGTGATATGGTTTGGATGTGTATCCCCTCCAAATTTCATGTAGAAATGTAATCCTCAGTGTTGGAGGGCCTGGTGGGTGGTGTTTGTATCATGGGAGCAGATCCCGCATGAATTGTGTATTAGTCCATTTCCACGCTGCTGATAAAGGCATACCCTAGACTGCGCAATTTACGAAAGAAAGAGCAAGTCACACTTCACACGGATGGCAGCAGGCAAAAAGAGAATGAGGAAGACACACAAGCAGAAACCCTGATAAAGACATCAGATCTCGTGAGACTTACTCACTACGATGAAAACAGTATGGGGAAAACCACCTCCATGATTCAATTATCTCCCACCAGGTCCCTCTCACAACATGTGGAGATTATGGAAGTACAATTCAAGGTGACATTTGGGTGGGGACACAGAGACAAACTATATCAAATGCCTTAGCCCCTTGATGATAAGTGAGTTGTCTCTTGAGTCCACATGAGATCTGTTTGTGTAAAAGTGTGTTGTACCTCCCCTGTGACTCTGTCTTCCTGGCATTCTTGCCACATAATAAGCCTATTCTGCTTCACCTTCTGCCATGAGTAAGAGCTTCCTCAGGCCCTCATGAGATGCAGATGCCAGTACCATGCTTCCTATAAAGCCTGTGGAACCATGAGCCAATTAAACATCTTTTCTTAATAAATTATCCAGTCTCAGGTATTTCTTTATAGCAACACAAAGAATGGTCTAAAACAACTTAATTTCTTCCCAAAACAAGTATAGACAGTTTTAGGTAAAGAATTAAAATGTTTGTTATAAATTATTAAAGAAAACAATGGAATTCAACAGATGAGAATAACAAGATATTATAAAATACAATCGATTGGAAAATAACTATACAGAGCTTACTTCTATAAATAAAGACAATCAGAAACTTGCACCTTCTAGAGTAATATTAGACTAGACAATAATTTTAGAAATGTAGAGAAGTAGGGATCAATCAAAAAATCTCCATGGTCAATCACAGAAAGCCAAAACATGTCACATGTGAAAGTGAGGTTAAGAGACACGGTGAATGCAATCAGAAATTCCAACAATAATTAAGTTTATGGAAAGAAGCGATGAGGCGGGTAAACTATCAAAGGACTGTAGCTGATCATTTTCAGACTTAAATACTATATCTTCAGATTCAAGAAAACAAGAAGTCCTAATCAGAATAAATAAAAGATAAATCTGCTCATACTATTTTATAATGAGGCTACAAAAAACCAAAATCAGGAAGAAGATATTACAAGCAAATAGAAAAAGAAAGCCAGATCACTTACAAAGAAGAAAACAAACTCTAAAAATTCACATTAAAGTGCCTTCCAATGAAACAATATCTTTAAAATACTGAGTGAAAGTGTCCACTTAGAATGTTATACCCAGCTAAATTATTGAACAAGAATAAAGCTAAAATAAAGATTTCAAATTAAAACAAAGCAATAGTTTATCTTAATATGTGAGAAAACTGAAGGAATATATAAAACTACTTCAACAAGTATTTTAAAACTAAAAGAAGTAAAATTCAAAATAAAATACTGCAAATGAGCTGTAAAACAGTAGGTAAATTTAAACAAATGGTGCATGCCTTTGCTCTTAATGATAATGATAAATCTGGGGAAAAAAAGAAAACCAAAAATGTGGGCACAAATAATAAGTAAGATGGGTGAGGTAGTTGGAGTAAATGATTCTAAATTCCAATGATTCTAAGAAAATGTGGCTTGGAAATAAGCTAGATATTTAATGAACTATGGACTTACTAAATGAAGTATGAATGTTAAAATGTTAAGGGTAATAGCAGAAGTAAAAAAAAATAAACTTTAAAACTTCCAAAAGAATTGAGGGAAAAAAATAGGAATTTAAGAAAAAGGTATACAAATAAATAACTAAAACTCAGTCACCCAGTCCCCAGAAAAAGGATAATTAGGAGAAAAAGAGAACATAGAAAAAGTGTAAGTAGAAAGAAAAAGATAGAAATAAACCTGATTAAATCAATAATCAAATTAATAAGTGAGCTATAAATAATTTAATACAGGTGATCTACAGAGCGTATAGATCATCAGATTGCATTTTTTCCAAAAATCATCCATGTCTTCTTTTTAAGAATCACATCCAAAAGGCAAAACACACAGCAGCTGAAAATCAAGGAACAGAAAAATTTAAACCAGGTGTCTTAGTCCCTTTGTGGTGCTATGAGGAAATGCCACAGCCTGGGTAATTTATAGTTGACGGACATTTATTTGTTACAGTTTGGAGACTAGGAAGCCCAAAGTCAAGGCCACAAAATCTGGTAAACACCTTCCCTGTGCATCATTACATTGCAGAAAGCAGAAGGACAAAGAGACAAAAAGGGATCAAACTTGCCCTTTTATAATTGCATGAACCCCATCAACAAACCAGAGCCCTCACAGCCTAACCACCTTTCAAAGGTGCCACCTCTTAGTCTGTTACAACAGCAAGTACATTTCAGCATTAGTTTTGGAGGAGACAAGCACTCGGATCGTAGCACAAACTTTAACCAAATCAAAGCAAATATTAGAAAAAAAAACGTTAGTTTAAGGCAAAGTAGACTTTAAGGCTAAATAATCAAGGATAAAAATATCAACATGATGACAATAGGTAACTTTCTCTAGGAAAATTACATATGTTTATACGTAATTTTAATAGATACAAACATTTATATGGTATATATTTATAATATATGTACTCTGTATTTTACATATAAACATATATATGGTTTATATATGCATGTCTCTCTCTCTGACATTCAAGACACACAAAGAATAAAATAGTAACAGAATTACAAGTGGAAAAATGTAAAATGTATTATTATTGTGGGAAATTACTAAGAGAACCTGTTTCAGTAATAGAGACCTAAATATATGGAATATTTAACATGACAAGAATAGCTTAATGTTGCAATTATAAAATAAAGATTTTTAAAGCATATACAGAACCATTTACCCTAAAACACTAACATTGGAACAGTTACTAATATTTATTATGTTATGTAGACCAGAAAAAACCAATCACAATAAAATTCACAGACTATTTCTTCTATCCACATGCAATTGAATTATAATTTATTTAAAGAAATAATTTATATGTTAAGAAATTTCCAATAAAAGTATATAGAACTTACACCACTAAGAAGAGTATAATGAAAATTAGACTATATCTAGAAATGGATATTAACAGTACTAATTCTTGAAACAAAGAACTATAGAAATATTAGAAATATACTAACATCAGCAAAAAAGAATGATAGAAAATATTATTGAACTCAAGAAGTTAAAAAAAGAACAAATGAACAAAAATGAAGAAAGCATTGGAAAGTTACAAAAACAAGTGGAAGTTCATAACATACATAAATAATGGTTTGTATTTTTTTTTTCCTTTGGAGATGAGGTCTCACTCTGTCATCCAGGCTGGAGTACAGTGGTGTGATGTTGGCTCACTGCAGCCTCTGCCTCCTGGACTCAGGGTTCTCCCACCTCAGCCTCAAGAGCATTTGGGACTACAGGCACGAGCCACCACTTCCAGGGATTTTTGTACTTTTTGTAGAGACAGAATTTTGCCATGTTCCCCAGGATGGTCTAGAACCCTTGGACTCAAGCAATCCACCCGCCTAGGCCTCCTAAAGTTATTACAGGGGTAAGCCACTGCACCTGGCCAAACAAATTCATTTTTAAAAAAGAGATAAAGCCCAATAAGGTAAGTTATTTGGGAAAAAATTAATAAAATAGAAAACATTTAGCAAGAATAATAAAGTAAAACACATTTTAAATGCATAAATTTATAAAGTTTTTTAAAATGAGAAATTAAAAGGAGCAGTATAGTAAAACAAATTAGAAAATAAAGTGAAATAAAAAATGTCCTGGGGTAGAGGAACTATAATATAACACTAAAAGCAACTCAAGATCAAAAGCAGAATAAACTATATGAAAGCACAGAATTCGTATTTGAAAATTCACCAAAACCAAAGCAAATCAAAACAAAATGTTATTCGGAGTCAGACAGTTTTAGATGAAAATTCTAGCAGTAATTCAAAGAACAGACATTCTAACATTTAAAAAATTGTTTAAAGGATTGGAAATAGAAAGCATGTACTGAAATCTAGGAATGAAGTTACTTAAAACAGGGACAAGAACAGTATAAGAAAGAAATTTTACAGACTAATCTCACTGTTGACCATAGCAACAAGAACATTAAATATCTTAGCAAACTAAATCCAGTTATGTATTTTTATAAATACAGCATAAACACAGTGGGTTTATGCCAAGAATTCAAGGATGATGAACATTTTAAAATCCACTATTGAGACAGAAAAATGTACATAGAAAACAATCAACTTAAGACATATAGTAAATGTGTTTAATTAAATTCAATAAACATTCAAAAATAAAGCTTTTCTAAAAAGTATAAGGACAGAAATTTTGTATTGTAATAAAGGTAAAAACTTATGACAAACTCGGTATTTATAGAAAGACAAAAGAATTTTTTTCAAATCACTAGCAAGAACAAAATGCTTCCTCTCACTGCATATTTTTAGTTCATTTCTGGGTGTCTAAGACAGCACTGTGAAGCAAGAATAAAGAAGCAAATATTATAGACTTGAAGAGTCGATATGTTTGTATGCATAGAAAGCCCTAGAGAAACTAGAGCTAAATTATTGAAGTTAATAAAAAAAAATTGGAATGTTGCTAGTTATAAAATCAATATATAAAAATGGATTGCATTCTAATAAACCATCAACAAACAGAAAATCTAATTATAAATAATACCATTTACAAAAAAACAACAAAGAGCATACCATTAAGGATTAAATTTAATAATAGTAGTGCAATAATTTTGTGGGCAAAATTATAAAGCATTATTAACAGTCATAAAATATGAGCTAACTAAATGAAGAGAGCACACCATGGGTGGAAAGATAGTCAACTTTGCAAATTAGTGGGGGAAATACTGACATACTTAATAAAGAGTATGAGAAAAACTAGTTTTGTAGAAGTCAAAATATTTTGCATAAGGAATATTCAGCCTGCACTCATGTTGAGGGAGAAAGTCCCCCCTTGGCTCTTTGAATGCTCCTCTGCCCATGCATCATGAAGCTGGGGAAAAGGACTACTGCCAAATTCAGATAATTACTGTAGTTGGGAACTGAAAAATCCCCACATGGTGGTGAGAATCATTTGAGTCCCTACCACCCGGTATGAAGATATCTTGTTGACTACACAGGCCATTTTTGTAGAGTCCCCAGAAAATCAGTAGAAGTCCCTCACCATCAAAAAAAGTAGAGATAAAATAGCCTAAAGTTAAAGACTATTTCAGACATGTCCTGAAAGATACGTAAAACCAAGCTGCCAAAAGTCCTAGCTGACTCTCAGAGAGTGTGTCTGCTTATATGCCTGCCCAAGGCCACCACGCTCTCAAGTCGTAGCGGATATTCAGAATTCAGAACTCAAAATCATAAAATTCACAACATCTGCAATCCAACAAAAATTTAATAGAAATAAGAACTATTTACTGGATGCTATAACAAAAAATAAATACTGTAAGAAAAATCAATGAATTTGAAAACATAACAAAAGAAGCTATATAAAATGAGAAAAAGAAATTTAAGGAATTGAACTCACAAAAATTTAGCTGTAACCTCAAAATAAATACTTGAATCAATGGTCATTCATGGGCATGCACAAGGCAGTGAAATATTTGAATCATTCAAAATGCTCATTGTCAGATGCGACTGAATGAAACGGCGTTATGCCTTGCTCTTTTAACTTTCCCGCTGTAGAAAAGTGTCCTTTTTGTGGTCTATTTAGTGCCACACTTTCATGCTGATTTTGCTGTTTAAATTGTCCCCCAAGCATAATGCTGAAATGTCACTCCTACGGACAGAAAGGCTGTGATGTACCCTATGGAAAAAATGCTTCTTAAACTTCATGCAGGCGTGAGTTATGCTGCATGAGCTGTAGTGCTGTTGGCTGTGAGTTCAATATTAATGAATCAACAATATAGAATAAATGTAGTATCTTTAAACAGAAACACACAGAAAACAAAGTTATATATTGACCTCATAAAAATGCAGGCCCCCAGGAATCTACCTCTGTACTCCCACTAGGAACAATGGTTAAGCTTTCACTAATTCAGCATCTGTGGTGACTTTGTAGAATATAACTACCTTGAACGGTGAGAATAGACTACACTTCTTATATCAATAAAATTGCTGCATTTTAATGCAGAAATATTACAGCAACAATATTAAGAAAATATGCCTTCTAATAATAAAAGAATTTCTTGTATTGAAATAACTCTCTAGCCAATAATAGTGATACAACTCTGTAAAATATGTAATAAACAATATTGTTTAATGTACATGAAAGTTACTAAAAATTTGTATAAACTAGAGGAGATTGACTCTCAAAGGAAGAAAACCACAGTGAAATCTACATGCATTCAACATTTGCTCCAAGGACATTCCGCATTCCTTTTGCACAGTCAGAGAGACCCTAGCAGAATCCACACTCTTACCAGCCGAGCGGTCAGTGGTGGGGTTCGGGGCAGCCACCGTAGGTGGGAATGGGAAGGGCATGAGGAAAAGGAAGAAACAGGAGGAAGACCAACATCTCTGCTTCTCTCTCCTCATATCTTGGTTGATCCTTTAGCTGCGCATGTGAGAGCCAGAAAGAAGAAAGAGCTGAGCAGAGAACTTACCAGCGTCTACCATGGGAAGACAGAGTTTGGAGGTTGAACACCAACCCTGTTGTTAAACTTCACTTCACATGGGAGGAGAAGGACAAACATCACTAGAAGGAAATTGAAAGTAGATGAAAATATACTAAGACAGCACGTAGCTGTCTGGGGAAGACTGATTACTGCATGGTATGTGGAAAGAAATGTATGACAGGATGTAGATCACTGTAAGCAATCTTTAAAATATCAGTAAGAACAAAATGCATTTTATGTAGAAAAATTAAATACCTAGCATTACATATTTTTCACTTGCAACCATTCCCCTGCAAAGTTCTATCCGAGCCAATAAACAAGCAGGGACGGCATCACAGCAACAGTCACCAGTTATCCTTTCATATCGAAATGTCACGTTTACCCTATAAACATATACAGTTATTATTTGTCCATTAAAAGTGAAGACAGACATATAGTCACAGTAGTAATAATGCAAACCAAGAGGAGCAAACTCAGATGTGGATGTTTTGGTTTTCGCAGACTTACTAGGATGAACTATCCTGAGAGAGGTGTTGCAGAGGATGTTGATTTCAGCAAGGCATTTGAAATGACTATTATTTTTTTTTAAAAAAGGATAAAGCATAAATAAATTTAAACTGATGTGCATCCAAGGAAGACCTATTTGGACCTCTGTGCTATTCTCTGGTGTACCAGAAGCAGTTCTATCACTTCTTCATTATATCTGAATTCTGGATTCAGTGTTATCCCACAGAACTTACGTGAAACTAGACAGTACACAAGAGAAGGTGTTTTAAACATGCCTCATCATAGTAGTTCTAAGAGGAAAACTAATAATCAATAAACATGCGTACACCATGACCATGTGTTTTTGTTGCTAAAATTGTTTTTTCAATTTGTATTTCCCTGGGAAACCTAAGTAGAGCATCTCCATGTCTGTTTTAGAGTATTACCCATTTCGGTTTGTGTGCAATTTTTATTTAAAAAGATAAAAATTCAGATTTATAGAATTATGAAGTAAATATGACTCACACATTCATCATCTAGCATCCCTCTTAGTTCTGATTAAAAGACAAATAGGAAGGATTAATAACATGTTATTTTATACAACAATATTGGTGGATACTGGTGCCCTTACACATGGCAGATTTTTTTAATCCAAAATAAAGCCTAATGTAAGATTAGAAGAATGTTCATGCAAAATCCACTGAATCTTTGCAATTCATGTGGAGGGAGGCCTTCCTTATGTGAAAATGTTCCATCAGCTCAGGAGATTTGCTGAATGTTCTGTCCACATTTTCTAAAAGTAGCTGCTGGAGTTTGTTCTCCAAGGAACTCAGAAGAAACTGAGCTGTACACAGGCTGATTTCTCTCCAATGCTGTCACTGCTTGCAACTAGCTGTGTGACTGATTTACCAGTTCCTTATATATAAATTAAGGACTTGGGATGAAGGACAGCTCAGATTCATCCAATCATAATAGTCTAAGCTTCTGCTGCTGCCTCAGGTCATCCAACACTGTAAGCCAACAGGTAAAGGAGCAGATTCTCCAAAGCAATACTTGAACTCAACACACCTTGCTCCTCAAGTTGGCATTCTTTCTTGCATTCTTCTGTCCAGTGGCTGTGGCTTAACTTTTCATTTAGAGAGCCAAAATAGCTGAGGAATGTACATATGATGGAATCTGGTCCACCTCTAGAAAACTGGGCTCATAGCAAAGAGGGGAGTTACCTGATCTACTGAATAAATGAGACGTAGGCTTATATTTCTGACCAAGTAAAAATTTCTAAGGGATATTTAGTATTCAAATTTTTTTGTGTGTGTATTTATTTTTTTGATCAAATAAGGCTATTGGATGCTATGCTTGTTCAAAATTCCATATAGATTTTACTCCTAACCTGTGACCTCTTGGATGAAAATTACTTGAAATACTGATGTCCATCTTAGTATTTTCTTAAGAAATGGTTGCTACTTTGTTGTCTATTGCTAGAAACTCAAGAATATAGATGCTCAGGAATGAAATATGGTGTTTGGTGGTAACCTCTATTATAACACCATTAGCTAGAGTATCTCAGAGAAAAACAAAAAGGAATATTATTTTAAGAGGTTATAATAAATTTTGTAACAAATGTTACAAAAAGAAATATTGCAAGAATTATTTCACTAATCATAAAGTATATATTAGAAAATTTGTGAATTACAGAAAAGCCTTATAAAAATTATAATGGTAAAAATTATACTGAGTTCTAATTTGATTGCACTGTGGTCTGAGACACTGGTTGTTATGATTTCCATTCTTCTGCGTTTGCTGAGGAGTGATTTACTTTCAATTTTGTAGTCAATTTTAGAGTATGTGTGATGCAGGATTAAGAAATTCACTCAAAACCACACAATTACATGGAAACTTAACAACCTGCTCCTGAATGACTAGGGGAGAAGTAATGAAATTAAGACAGAAATAAAGATGTTATTTGAAACCAATGAGAATGAAGACACAATGTACCAGAATCTCTGGAACACATTTAAAGCAGTGTCTAGAGGGAAATTTATAGCACTAAATGCCCACATGAGAAGCAAGGAAAGATCTAACATTGATACCCTAATGTCAAAGTTAAAACAATTAGAGGAACAAGTTCAAATAAATTCAAAAGCTAGCAGAAGACAAAAAATAACTAAGATCAGAGCAGAACTGAAGGAGACAGAGACACAAAATTCCTTCAAAAAAACCAATGAATCCAGGAGCTGATTTTTTGAAAAGATCAACAAAATAGATAGACCACTAGCCAGACTAATAAAAAAGAAAAGAGAGAACAATTGAATAGATGCAATAAAAAATGATAAAGGGTATATCACCACCGATTCCACAGAAATACAAACTACCATCGGAGATTACTACAAACACCTCTATACACATAAACCAGTAAATTTAGAAGAAACGGATAAATCCCTGGACACTTACACCCTCCCAAGACTAAACAAGAAAGAAGTTGAATCCTTAAATAGACCAATAACAAGGTCTGAATTTGAGGCAGCAATTAATAGCCTACCAACCAAAAAAAGTCCAGGTCCAGACGGGTTCACAGACGAATTCTACCAGACGTACAAAGAGGAGCTGGTTCCATTCCTTCTGAAGCTGTATCAAACAATACAAAAGGAGGGAATCCTCTCTAACTCATTTTATGAGACCAACATCATCCTGATACCAAAACCAGGCAGAGACTCAACTAAAAAAGAAAACTTCAGGCCAATATCCATGATGAACATCGACACAAAAATATTCAATAAAATTCTGGCAAACAGATTGCAACAGCACATCAAGAAGCTTATGCGTCATGATCAAGTAGGCTTCATCCCAGAAATGCAAAGCTGGTTCAACATATGCAAATCCATAAATGTAATACATCACGTAAATGGAACCAGACAAAAACCACATGATTATCTCAATAGATGCAGAGAAGGCCTTCAATAAAATTCATCAGCCCTTCATGCTAAAAACTCTCAATAAACCAAGTCTTGATGGAACATATCATAAAATGATAAAAGCTATATATGACAAACCTACAGCCAATATCATACTGAATGGACAAAAACTGGAAGCATTCCCTTTAAAAACTGGCACAAGGGTGCCCTCTCTCACCACCCCTATTCAACATAATATTGGAACTTCTGGCCAGAGCAATTGGGCAAGAAAAAGAAATAAAGAATACTCAATTAGGAAAGAGAAAGTCAAACTGTCTCTATTTGCAGACGACATGATTGTATATTTAGAAGACACCATCGTCTCGGTCCAAAATCTCCTTAAAAGGATAAGCAACTTCAGCAAAGTCTGAGGATACAAAATCAATGTGCAAAAATTACAAACATTCCTATACACAAATAACAGACAAACAGAGACCCAAATCATGAGGAAACTTCCATTCACAATTGTTACAAAGAGAATAAAATACCTAGGAATACAACTAACAAGGGACCTGAAGGACCTCTTCAAGGAGAACTACAAACAACTGCTCAAGGAAATAAGAGAGGACACAAACAGATGGAAAAACATTCCATGCTCATGGTTAGGAAAAATTAATATGAAAATGCCCATACTACCCAAAGTAATTTATAGATACAATGCTATCCCCATCAAGCTACCAATGACCTTCTTCACAGAAGTGGAAAAAAACAACCTTAAACTTCATATGGAACTAAAAAAGAGCCTGCATAGCCAAGACAATCCTAAGATTAAAAAAAAAAATGTTGGAGGCATCATGCCACCTGACTTCCAAATATACAACAAGGCTACAGTAATCAAAACTGCATGATACTGGTACGAAAACAGAGATTTAGACTAATGGAACAGAACAGAAGCCTCAGAAGTAATGCCACACACCTACAACCATGTGATCTTTGACAAATCTGCAAAAACAAGCAAAGGGGAAAGGAATTCCTGTTTAATAAATGGTGTTGGGACAACTGGCTAGCCATGTTCAGAAAGCTGAAACTGGACCCCTTCCTTACATCTTATATAAAAATTAACTCCAGATGGATTAAAGATTTAAACATAAGACCTAACACTGTAAAAAACCTAGAAGAAAACTTAGGCAATACCATTCAGGACAAAGGAATAGGCAAGGATTTCATGACTAAACCACCAAAAGCAATGGCAACAGAAGCTAAAATAGACAAATGGGATCTAATTAAACTTAAGATCTTCTGCACAGCAAAAGAAACTATCATTAGAGTGAACTGGCAACCAACAGAATGGGAAAAAAATTTTGCAATCTACCCATCTGACAAAGGGCTAATATTCAGAATCTACAAAGAACTTAAACAAATTTATAAGAAAAAAAAAAAAAACCCATCGAAAGTGGGCAAAGAGTATGAACAGACACTTTTCAAAAGAAGACATTTATGTAGCCAACAAATATATGAAAAAATGCTCATCGTCACTGGTCATTAGAGAAATGCAAATCAAAACCACAGTGAGATACCATCTCACACCAGTTAGAATGCTGATCATTAAAAAATCTGGAGACAACAGATGCTGGAGAGGAGGTGGAGAAACATAAACACTTTCACATTGTTGGTGGGAGTGTAAATTAGTTCAACCATTGTGGAAGACAGTGTGGCAATTCCTCAAGGATCTAGAAATAGAAATACCATTTGACCCAACAATCCCATTACTGGGTATATACCCAAAGGATTATAAATTGTTCTACTATAAAGACACATGCACACATATGTTCACTGCAGCACTGTTTACAATAGCAAAGACTCAGAACCAACCCAAATGCCCATAAATGATAGACTGGATAAAGAAAATGTGGCACATATATGCCATGGAGTACTACGCAGCCATTAAAAAGGATGAGTTCATGTCCTTTGCAGGGACATGGATGAAGCTGGAAACCATAATTGTCAGCAAACTGACTCAAGAACAGAAAACCAAACACAACACGTTCTCACTCGTAAGTAGGTATTGAACAATGAGAACACATGGACACAGGGAGGGGAACATCACACACTGGGGCCTGTTGGGGAGTGGGAGAGCTAGTGGAGGGATAGCAGGATAGCAGGGGGTGGGGGGATTGAGGAGGGATAGCATTAGGAGAAATACCTAATGCAGATGACCAGGGAGGGATGCAGCAAACCACCACGGCTTGTGTATACCTGTGACAATCCTGCACTAACTGCACATGTACCCCAGAACTTAAAGCATAAAAAAATTATCGTTTGTGAAGTACTTGCTTCAATATGAGAACTAAGTCCTTTTACACATTGTTGATTTGTTTCTCCTTAGCCTCAAGAAATAAGTATTATTATCTCCTTTATACAAATGAGTAAACTAAGAATTAGTTTAAAAATCATTGGTTACACATCCACACTATGGCTATACAGCTAGTAAGTTAGATTCCATCTCTCACCAAAAGACAAAGGCTAAATTCTTTACCATTGTAATTATCTGACTATCAAGTATTACATGCTTTTTTTCTTTGAACTTTCTATCTTTGTACAAATTTATATTTTTAGAACAAATTGAGATTATACCACCTATACCCAGGTGGTCAGCTTGTGTTGTTAATAACATTGTGAGTGTATCTTTATATCATAGACTAATCTTTATAAAATATTGTTTTTAATAGCTCCATGGCATTCTGTTAAGTGAAATGTGGTAAAATGTATTAGTTATCTATCGCTGTGTCATCAGTTATTCCAAAATCTCAGAAGCTTAAAGCTGCAGATATGTATAATCTTGCTTGGTTTCTGAGAGACAGGACTCTGGGAGTGGCTAGGGTGAGTGGCTCAAGCTCAGATTCTCCCACATGGTCACAGCTGAGATGCTGAGTGGGACCATGGTCATCTCGAGGTTTGACTGGGGCTTGAGATCCACTGTCCTCACAGCACTGCTGGCTGAAGATGTGAATCCCTCCTGCAGAAGGCTCCTTACATGATGGCGAATGACTTCCCGCAAAGTGAGAGACATAAGAGAAAGCAGGGAGTGAGTCTCGGTGACTTTTACAAAGTTGTTTCCAATATCACCTGCCATCACTTCCTGTTTATTCTGTGTGGTACAAGTGAGTCATCCATGCCATTCCACACTCAAGGGTGGAGGGATTAGGTTCCCTCTGACATAGTAAAGAATATTCACGAGGGTGTGGGAATCTTTTCAAACCATAACATCAAATAACTCTGTCTTTGCCTTTACTTGTTTTCTAACTGAGTTCTATTAAGAACATTGTTCCAAATATCTTTGTACATAAAATTGTGAGTGTTTTTGTCATTTGTTTTAAGATAATGTCCAAGTAAGATGATTGGGATAAGGGATATAAATAACTTTTAAGTTTATTACACACATTACAGAAGAATGGCACCTTTTGAACCAAAGAGGTGGTTCTAGATTGTGGAAGATTGTATTTTCCAAAGATGACTAATATGACATATTGTATTTCACATGTTATTCTTAAAATGTAATGCTAACAATATTACCATTGAGTGGTAGGAGCTACATTCTAGCCCCCTGGTTAGTCTGTTTAGGCTTCTGCAACAAAATACCTTAGACTAGGTTACTTATAAACAACAGAAATTGATTGTTTACAGTTATGGAGGCTAAGAAGTCCAGGATGGAGGAGCCAGCAGTTTCAGTGTCTGGTGAGGGTCCTCTCCTTCATAAATGGCATCTTCTAGTTGCATCTTCACACGATGGAAGGGGTGAGCAAGCTCGCTGGGGTCTCTTTTATAAAGGCATTATCCCAATCATGAAGGCTCTTCACTCATACCCTAATTACCTCCCAAAGTTCCCATCTTCTAATACTATTACCTTGAGGGTCAGGATCGCGACAGGAATTTTGAGGGAACGCAAACATTCAGGTCATGGCACCCATCTACCCTTAAACCTAGGTGAAATGTTGTGGCTTCCCCAGACAATAGGGTATGGCAGAAATGACACTGTGTACCTTCTGAGTAGGTCATGACAGATGTTGTGCATTTCTGCTTTGTTTTCTTGGACTACTTGCTCTTAGAATCCAGCTGCCATGCTGTGAGGAAGCCAGGCATCCTCAAAGAGAGCACATGTATGCACTCTGGGTGACACCACAGCTAGGATAGGTTGCTTGCTACCAGTTGACCTCAACCACCAGATAGGAAGTGAGTGAGTCTCCTCGTCATTTCAGCCCCTAGACACAAGACCTTCCATCCTTCAAGATACCTCAGTTGGCACTGCGTGGATCAGAGGTGTGCTGCTTCACTAAGCCAGGTCTAATTCAAAACAAATGGCCAGCAATTTCACTCTGTTGTATTTTCCTGAAAAGCAATGAAAACATGCCCAAAAAGACTTGTATAAGAAGTTTATAAGTACTAAAAACTGGGAAAATTCCACATGTCTATTGAAAGAACAACAGGTGACCATTGCAGTAAATCTGTAAAATAGAGAAGCAGTGAAAAGGAACCAAGTGCTTATGCAAACATCATTTCCAGTCGGTCCTCCACACTGGTACATCTCACAGGAGCACATACGGCATGATGCATTTGATCCATGGTGAAAAATAAAAACCAAAATGATGGCTATGAAGGCCAGTGTGGGAGATAGACAGGAAAGCATGCAGTGGACTTCCAGGAGGATGGAAACATTGCGGTCTTGTGCTGAGTACGGCTACACAGAGATGTACCACTGTCAAAAGCGTATCAAACCGAACACTCAAAATCTATGTATTTTACTGTATGTTAACTATATTTCAGTCTTTCAAAACCATACCTGTGTAACTGCACCCAGCTTCTAAAATACTTCTATTCTCTCACTCTAACTAGACACATTTAATAGCAGCACAGATGAACATTTTCTATTAAACTGTAAGTGGATGGAAAATGAGAAACCGTATTTTTTAAGGTCATTTTTACTACAGAGCCTTCATTAATGTTACTTGAAGGCGGATGATGCCAACATGTGAGCTGACCACTTGGTGAAATATGGGGTCTGAAGATAGAAACTTAGGCATTAAGGATTCTAGGGGATGAAGATTAAATTGGGCACTCTTGCTACTAATGTTCCCATATGAATTTAATAAGAGGAAATTAGCATAGGCATTGGACATATTACCTAGCCAACCCTTCTTCTTACAAGCTGTAGAAAATAGTTTCAATAGAAGAAGGGTCATAGTAGCATGAGTAATATTTGCATTCAAGGTTCTAAAATACAATTCTAATTAATAGAGAAAATATCTAGGTGGTGATGCTTTTATGAAAAGATGAAATTCTGTTCTGGGTCAAGAAGAAAAGCCTGAGTGGAAATCCATTCTGTAGTCTGCCATTTTGGCTTGTGAAAATTAAGAATAAAGAAAATCATTTGTATAGAGGCAAGCCTTCTCTTTGTTTAGAAAGTGAAGAACTGGTTACATGTCCTTCTCTAACACGAAACTGGACAAATATCATCTCTGTCTCCCTATGTCCAATCAATTTTAAAAACAGAACACTTAGCTTTCTACATCTCAGAGAATGAATGTGGACGTAACACCAACTGGATAATTGGAGAGGTACCAGTGATCCCTGTGAATCCTTTCATTTCACTTCTAATAGTTTCATCAACAATGTGTTAGTAATTTCGGAGAAAGAGATATGAGGCTGGCTTTATCCACTGTAATTTTTTCCATGTCAGCTGTGGGGACATACGGGGTGAGCAAGATGAACCATGGGACCATGAAGGAAAACGTAAGAGCTTCTCATTGTATTAAATCTTAATGAGAAAGGAAAGAGTTATCTGTAATGTTTAATTATCTAATCAAGATGGATAGACACCCAGAGGAAGCCAGTGGCACCTCGCTAGCTTATCTGCCTTACTGACATGCCTTACAGCTTAAATGTGCCACAGGAAATGCATTTAAAGATTGTATCACTTAATTTTACTTAGTTATCTTTTGGAAACAGAAAATTGATTTCAAAAATGTGTGCACACAGATATCAGTTGCACCTCAGTAGCCCAGAGAGCAGAACAGTTTAGCCCAGTCAACCCCAACAAGAGTCAGCAACAAAATAAGAGTCCCAGGGGATGCAAGGAGCCCTTCCATCCACACCTCCATGTGGACACAGATTCTAGATGTCCACTTCTAGCTGACATGGAGTCAGTCACAGAGACTGTGTATACCCATTCCCTTAAAACAAATAAAAGAAGAATTTGGGAAATGATGATTTCCATGACAAAAGCAGTGAAGAATGAATGCAGGAAACACGAAGAGAGCCCTAGGATGTGACAGCTTACTATCTAGAGAGACTTTCCCGGCTGCAGCACAAAGCAGGAGAAACAGGGGAATGTGGCCAACCACCCGAGGAGAGAGACAACATGGAGAGACTGGGACATATAGGTCATCAGAGTTTGCGTCATTGAGAAAAGGAGAGGGCACAGCTGTAGGGAGAGAGTGCTGCAGAGGTCTGCAGAGCACTGTCCTCACGTGGTCAGCTATGTCCTGACCAGCTCCTGTGGCTGAGAAAACTACCCAAGGCCAGGGAAAGAACCACCCCGAAGGATTCGAGAACACCCAGTGTTCACCCAGGGCACAGCCAGCACTGCTCTCACCAGCCGGACTCTGACTCCGAATTGTTTATAAGACATTGGGTAGAGTACTCAGTTAGATCTCGCCTCATTAGAGAGAATAGTTATCCCTGGAGTGACTGGCGGTCCTTTCTAACAAATCTTAAAAGCAAGACCCAAAAGGATCTAATTGTTCCTAAGTCTCATAACTGCCTCATAACAAAGCTGAAGATCATTTATAGGAATGGAGGTCATTCCCCCAAAGGGACAGGATAAGCACGCAACAAAAACATTAGCAGAGCTGATGCTTATTCTTAGGGTAATATTTCTATCAAGAAAATTATTTTCTAAAAATGTGTTGCACTTTCTCTTTTCTTTGCACCTGAAAGCGCCTTTATCTGCTCATCTTCATGGTTCCTTCTCACATCCTACAAACCTATATGCAGATGTCAGCTTCTTGTTGAAGCCTTCCCTAAAAAACCTAACTAAAAGGGGATTCACCCCATATGCTTTACACACCTGTTAATTATGTACACTTTTTCAGGACTCTCCCCATCACTGACAACACATCAGGAAACAAGACAGATGCAACCTCTCCCCTGATAGAACTTACATTTTGCTGGGGAAGATCGATAACGGTAAGTATTTGTTGAATGAAATAAATAACCTAGTCATTATGCTGCCACAAAGTTGGCCAAAACGTTTGAATTTGGCAAGAAATTTATTTTTAAAATAGATTTATACCCGCCAGTATTAATCAATAACCTTGCTCAAAGTCTTTATAGAGTGCTTTGAGATTAATCAGCTTATGATGAAATAATGTATTCTAAACCAAAAATACAAAAATACGTGCACAGGCTTATATTCAAAAATGTTTGATTGGTAATGATGGACGGTCACCAACGTTTGCATCACTCTAGTTCCAGACCACCTATGGGAAGAGTGAGTGTACGACGGGCCACTCCTTCATTTCAAGGAGGTAGATTTGTCTCCTAAAAGAATATCACAGAACCTGCCTTGAAGGATGACTGATCTTTTATTTTAACGTTTGTGTTTCTGTAGAAATATTCTGTTTGGCATTCTTCCTATAAGATGGGAAAGAAGAAGAGGATGGGCAATACTGATTTTTAAAAAGCGTTATTTGATGTTCTTGGTGATTGCACCTCTCTCTGTATAACCTTTGTTTCTGTGAGCCTCGGTAGGAAAAATAACCACACACACAGAGTCTCAACTAAGTTCCCTGGCATGAGGTTTTTTTTTAATACATCATTTACAGCCTGCTGCAGTGATTACACAATGCAGCCCATAACCTCCAGAGAGAAAAAGGATGAAAGAAAAGCATGCGTATGCGTGGGCTGGGCTGCCTTGTGTTGTGAATGCAATGAATTCTGTGCTGCCTACTCATACATTTTCTACTAATAAAGGGAGGAAAACACACTTGAATCAGAGACTCTTTTTTTCTTTCTGAGTTTGTTGATTTAATATTTTAATAAGTTAGCTAAGTGTGGGAATAAGTTTAAATCATTGCTTTTATATTTAGACAAGAAAAATAAATTTCTTTTAATGTCAGTAACTTGGCAGGGCACAAGCCCAAGGGAGCCCCTTGAATTCTATCTCAGTTTGTAGAAAACTAGTTTGATGTGTGTGTGTGTGTGTGTGTGTGTGTGTGTGTGTGTATACACACACATGCAGATTGAAAGTAGAATCAGAGTCATCTCAATTCTACTTTGGAGGAAAATTGAGGTCATGGTCAGTTTAAGCAATGTCTTTTTAAATTTTTTTCTAAATCAATGGCTCTTGATTCTTTCGTGATCATAAATTAAATTTTGGAACGTCTCCGAGAAATGGGGGTGAGTGAGGAACACAGAATATTTTTCCATATAATTTCTGGGGACATGGGTCCCTCAGAAAAAAATCCCTGCTTCAGATCTGAAATTCAGTGTATACTAGCAATGTCCATGATTTATAATTCAATAGCAGAGACAGAAGCAGGAAAGGGACCTTCATCCTTGAAACAAAAAGAAAGGCTTCTGCATTTACCTAGAAACTCCCCAAGGCCAACGGCCTTGTCTTTGATTTTATTTCTGTTTCCACATGGCCTGCAGCTATAGAAGTTTCTACCTACAGAAAGTCTCAGCAAATGAAAGGATTGAATAGTACTTTTTAGAGGCTCCTAGGTGGCTCTTTTATGTGGGAACAATTCTAACCTGGATCCCTTTGGAGGAAGTCACGGTGGGTGATGAGCGTTCACCACTGCCCTGTCTGCCCTCTTTGTCACTGTGGTCCCCAAGCTCACTGCTCTATTCCCTGTTCTGATGAGGAGGGCCTGGTGTCCTAGGCACAATCTTAGTTGGAAAACCTTTTATCACTCCAGATGCTTGGCAGCCTTCACTCTCCCTGCAGTCTTAGAACATGAGTTAAGTTGGGGTTTAGGGCAGCCCATCATGGAAACACCATGTCCCACCCACCCTTCCCTCCAGAAAGGTAACTTGCAAGAACAGAGCTCCTGTCTCTCCTGCTTCCATGTTAATCCTCCTTGCTGCATATGCAGAAGCTACTGCTCAGATGTAAGCTTGGGAATGTAGACACAGGCCAGGCATGGTGGCTCACGCTGCTAATCTCAGCACTTTAGGAGGCTGAGGAGAGCAGATTGCTTGTGTTGTATTTGAGGCGAGATTAAGGGACCAGCACCAAGACAAAAGTATGCCAAATAGCAGGGTTTATTAAGCCGGCGACCATGGAAGACTCACGTCTCTCCAACCCGTGGCCCCGAATGGAGGGTGTTAAGACCCTTTATACCCGTAGAAATCACTCTGGGAGTCAGGGTGAGAGGCGGGGGTGGGGGTGAGGGACACAGACATTTAGGGTTTTCGTAAATCATCTCCCAGACAGAGAGGAGGGAGCTGGGCTCCGGACATTCCAGGGGTTTGAGGACATCTTTCCACCTCGATTGTTGCCTAAGTGGCTTACAGAAGTCAAGATAAGCATTCGTTTGCACATCTTCTGGGCAGCAGAGGAAATAACAGATCTTAGTTACTTATTACAAAGCGCAGGGACCAGGATGGAATTAGCTTGGGCTGCTATTCTAGTCACAAAGGCTGACAATTCTGGCTGTTACTGATAAGAAAGGTAGATAGCTTTACCTAGTTTGCAGAGCAAACTAGCAGTTTTATGTACAGAAGCCAAAGGCCAGCAGTTATTGTGAGGAGAGTGGGGCAGCTGCTGCAACTTATTTTAAAACATAGCTTTGTCTTTATAAAATGGCGTTGCTCAGGTTCTAACTCTAGGCCAGCTATAGCACACTTGAAACCAGGAGTTCGAGACCAGCCTGGCCAGGATGGAGACCCTGTCGCTTATGTAATTACAAAAAAAAAAAGTAGCCAGGTGTGGTGGTTCATGCCTGTAATCCCAGCTACATCAGGAAGCTGAGGCACGAGAATGCTTGAACCCTGGAGGCGGAGGTTGCAATGAGCCAAGATTGCACCACTGTACTACAGCCTGGGTGACAGAATGAGACATTAAAAAGAATGTAGACATAGTAAAACGTGGTGAAATTTATCTGGAAGCATCTAACCACTGTGAGGACCCCAACACCTCTATGGATACAGAGTGCTTACGTGTTACCTAATCATGCTTCCCTCATAAACTTCAACAAGCTGGTTCTGAGGATGAGGCCACACATGCTTTGTACATCAGGAAACACTCCTGCCTTGAGGGAAGCTGTAAGGGAGGCCGCTTCTCACCAGCCAGCCTCCATCAGTCACTGCATGGGGCACCGAAACAGGGTGAAGGCACCAGCCTGGTGTGCTCATGCTGGGCCCAGCTTGAACGTCTAGAGCCCTGCTCTCAGTCTTCCCTCACTTCTTGGATGCTGGCGTTCACTTGTGCATCTGACCTCAGTTTCCAGTGCTTTTCCACGAAGTCTTTCTCATTCCCCGCAGTGAGAATGAATCACTGTTGCCTCTATTGTTCCCAGCTTCCTTTTGCTTTTTGTTTGGTTTTTGCATTTCTATCTAATGTCACCTTTTCAAAAAGATGCACAGAGTCTTGGCTTCAGACAGCAGAGTCTGAGTTCTGCACTACCGCTTAATAAGAAGTCTCACCCCAGGAGCGGCAGCGAGGGGAAGGGCAGCGGGCCAGAGGATGAGGCACTGGCTAACTGACCGCCACTGTTATTAAGTGCAACCATTTATTCAGACCTGTGGGCTTATCTCCCCAGTGACTACGTAAGTGTGCTCCTCAGTATAGTCTTTCCGGGAAGGAAAGAGACAGAATCTGTCCTCCAGTTCCCTCTCATTGGGGACAAGTTCTCCCTATAGGCATTATTTACCCCTGTACTTCCGGGTTGGCCACCTGTGGACCCTCAGCAACACCTGGAAAAGCAAAGGCAGCTGGGAAGTGTGTGAGGCTCTCGTCTGAGTCATGAGCCTACTGAGTTGTGTCTATGAGAAGGGATCTGGAAACCACACAAAGTGAAGCACCACTGTCATGGCTGCCAGAGCTGGAACCACTGGCCAAACAGATCCCTGGATAGTCTGCTGTGGTGCGTACGTGGTGTCTAATGTGCAGGAGTACACAAGTTCTATCTCCCACATCCCCTAATTAGGTGGGTATTCTATAAATATGTCATATATGAAAAACTCCAGAATCTTCAAGCTGGACGAGAACTTGAGTCCATTGTATGACCTGACCGAGGAGTCCTCATGCGGCGTGCTTGACAAAACCATCTTGACCAGGCTTGAAGAACATGAGCTCTCCCTGAGGCCAACCATCTGCTGCTTGGGGTGGTGATAATCAGAAGCCCTCCACCTGTGAAGCTGCTGGCTGACTCCCTGCAGACCTCAACAGACCTTCACTGCTGCTGTCCAGTTACACAGAACAAGGGCATTCTCTGTCGCACGTCGGGCTTCCACGTCGTTTTCGAGTTAAAAATGTTTAGGTTTCAGAATGAATAACCCACAACTAACCACAACAATGTGGGCAAATCTTGTAAACATGATGCTGAGCAAAAGAACCCACATGTAAGAAAGTATGTTCTATAGGATTTCATTCATATCAGGTACGATCACAGCGCAGCCACAGCCGCTCTATGCTAGAGCTCTTGGGAGACGGAGAGACAGGTGTATGCAAGGGACTTCTGGGGTGCAGCTAATGTCCTGATCCCTGATCTGGCTGCTGACTACAGGGTTGTGCAGGTTTCTGAAGTTCATCAAGCCGTCCACTTAAGTTGTGTACTCTTTTCTATGTGAATATTTTGTTCCAATATTTTCTTTTAATGCTGAGCCATATGAAACATTACTTTTATGAAACAATAACTATTATCTTTGCACCTTCTGTGTCATCTGCCATATGATGCCTGGCTGACAATATGACCTTTGGGACAGCACCCAATTCTGAAAACAATGTGGCCTCAGTCTCAAACATTATGTAAAACAGTTTTCATAAACAGATACTAAACTTCCATTAATTCACCTTAAATGACTTAAGAAGTTTGGCCATTTTTCAAAATAACAGATTTATAACTTTTGACAGACTTTTCTTCTTACATTTTCCCATATAGTTATCAAGAAACTAAGCATATGGTCAAAACATTCAAGAAACACAGCAGGAAAGTCTATGACTGACACACACATATTAAGAATGATGTGAAACGAAGCACAAGTTTTTCAGTATTACTTTTCTACCTTACAATTGTCCACCTTATGTGTTACCTTTCTACCTTGACTGTTCCTTACATATGACTTAATAAATCATGATAAATCCATGTGACAGAATTTATTCAGGTGTTATAAAGACACGAGAAGTTTATATGTTAATAAGCACCATTGAGAAACACAAAATTTAGAGGGAACAAAGATAAATGAACAAGTGATTGCTCTGTCATATAAATGCTGCCTCACTGAGCAGCATTTCTGACACCTCTTCTCTCTCTCTCTTGCCCCTACTGGCCCCATGCAACGTGTCTGCTCCCTCTTCACCTTCCTCCATGATTGGAAGCTTCCTGAGGCCTCCCTGGATGAGTAGATGCCTGAACTGTGCTTCCTGAACAACGTGCAGAACTGTGAGCAAACTGAATCTCTTTTCTTTATAAATTACCCAGTCTCAGGTATTTCTTTATAGCAATGCAAGAATGGCATTAAACAGTAACAACTGACTAGGGAGAGGTGCTCTACAAGAGTTTTTTGTGAAGTGTGCAAACCTTTGAAGGTAAATAAGAACAAGAAAATATTTCAGTGGGACCTGGGAATGATCAAACGCAGGTGAGGGAGCTGAGCAGGGAAGGAGGAGAGGAAGGGCTGACAGGTCAGCAAGAGTCACACGATGAAAGCCATGGGGAGCCGTAGAAGGGCTTTTTGAGAAAGAGTGAAATCATCCATTTGGGGTTTTCAATAGATGTGCTGGTTGTAAGGTTAGGAAGGGTGGAGGCCAGAGGGAGACAGAGAGGCCACCGAGGAGGCTTTGCAGGATTTGTGGTGAGAGGTTGTCTTGGCCTGAATTGAAGGAGTAGCACTGTGGATGAAGGAAAGTGGAGGGTGGTGAGCGTCACATGGCAGGTACATCTGTTGGCCCCAGTGTTACTGCATATGGGTGGTGAGGACACTGGTCACTCAGAAATGGCTTCTGGTTCTTGGATTGTGCACATGGGCTAAAGTAAGGAAGTACCAAGACAGAGGTCACAAGATGCTTGGGGCAGCTGCCTGCTATGCAATTTCACACACCTGTGGGACACCGACGTGGAGATTCTCAGTGGGCAGCTGGGTCTTAGGATCAGGATCTCATGATAGGAAGTAGTGATGGTTCCAGACACAGCCTCAGGAGTTATCGATGTGATCCTGGGTGATGTAAGCCTTGTGAGGAGATGGCAGTCAAGTGAGGATAGAGAGACAGAAAGAGGCAAGGGCAGAAGTGGACTCCTCATGAGCCTGAAATTCATAGGATGAACAGAGGGGGAAAAGCCCCTACCCCTCCAGAGGCTGAGCCCCAGAGATAGAAAGATGGTGAGACCAGCATGGCATGGAACAACAGCACAGAGATTTCCACAGAGTGGGGAGGTGACATCAGGGACAGGCACACAGGAGGGTTGGAGATGGGGCCTCCCCAGGCCCCAGCACTCTGGATCTGTGTTGGGAGGGACAGCCCTGGTCATCTATGACATTCCTTCAGGGTCATTCTTTCATTGTCTTGGACAATAGGTCCTGGCTTCAGGTTAGATGGCTGACTAAGGTCCTTATCTGAGGGTTGTTTGGCCATACCTCTGTTCTCCCTGGAACAGGCTTTCTCATTCTTTGCAATATGGATAGACTGAAAATTTTCAAAATCTTTTAATTTCTGCTTATCTTGTGATTAACAATTTCATGTTTAAGTCATTTCTCTCTTCTTGTATTTTCCTATAAGCAATTGATAGAAACCAGGCCACTTCACATTACTTCAACTTTTCCTCACTCAAATGCCCAATTTTGTTGCTTACAAGTTCAGCCTTTCACAAACACTAAGACACAAACACAATCTAGCCTAGCTATTTGCCACTCTGTAGCAAGCTGGATTTTCTTCCACTGTCCAGTAGCATGCTCCTCACTTCCAGGAGGCCGTATTTCTACCAACATTCTGTTAAGGATTACTTTGATATTCTCTAAGAAGACTGAGGTTTTCTCTGCAGCTCTCTTGTTTTCCTTCCGAGCCCTCACCAGAATCATCTTTAATGGTTTGCTTGGAGCAACGTAGGCCTTTTTCTAGCATATACCTTAAAACTCTTTCAGCCTCTACCTACCACTCAGTTTCAAAGCCACTTCTACATTTTTAGACATTTGTTACAGCAACACCTCCATTTCTTGATATAAATTTCTGTCTTAGGAGTCTCCAAAGGAACAGAACCAAGATATTTAAGACTGGCTCCCACAGTCATGGAGACTGTGAAGTTCTACAGTCTGCTGTCTGAAAACTAGAGGCCCAAGAAAGCCTTGCTATAAGCCTTCCTTTGGAGTGTAGACATAGCTGACAAGCATTAGCATTAAAATACAGATAAAATATGGATTGTAAGATTGACGTAACAGGCTCTTTGTAGCAATAAGATACTCAACTTCAACCTGACCTTGGTATAGCATCACATGATGGACAACAGGCCCTGAAGAAATATATTTCTTTGACATATTTTGAAATAGTCCTGTAAAGCCATCTCTTGTGGGAGCAAATTCCATTCTGTAGAGAATCTTCTTCCCTTAGTAGATCTCCTCCAGAGAATCTGACACCTTCTAAGAGCCCAAAAGAGAGAGACATTTACTGTCTATTACCTTTAAAGCCTGCTACCCAGAGGCTTCATCTACATAACAAAAACCTTGGCTTCCACAACCCGCTTATCTTAACTCAAGCATTTCCTTCTGCTGGCTTTAACTCTTAAGTCAAAGCTTAACCCTTTCAACTAATTTCCAGTCAGAAAATCTTTGAATCTGCCTGTGACCTGTGGGATCCCCATTTTGAGATGTACCACCTTTCCAGCCCAAACAAGCATACACCTTATATGTATTGATTTATATCTTTAACTTCTGTCTCCCTAAAATGTATAAAACCAAGCTGTAACCCAACTATCTTGGGTACATGTTCTCAGGCCCACCCTTCCCACCCATGCCTGTACTAGCTTTTCAGGTTTTCTTTGGGATTCCCTTGGCCAAGAGAGGGAGGTCTGTTCAGTCAGTTGGATGGCTTAGAATTTCATTTTTGGTTTACATCTAGCAGGCACAGATAGTGGGCACATGAATCCTCTGTTCTTTTGGTATCTCACAAAGGCATGTTTGAGCGAGAGGATGTCGGGAGGCACCAGGACCCTGTGCACCAGTTGGGGAACTGTGCACCTGTTGCTGTTTCATGGGGCAAGGTGCCAGTTCAACAGGAAGTTGACAATGGGCATAACATATTTCTGCTGACTTTAACATTGGGGTGAAGAAAGGGTCATAATTCTGCATATGCCCTTTCCCTTCTAACACTAGCTCTGTCCTTGCCAAGCAATCCAGATAAAGTCTCTCAGGCCATTCTTGTTTCTATATGGTGGCTTTAGAATTAAATAAGTTAAAGTCAATAAGGCATTTAGCACAGTGCCTGCTGTAGAATAATTTTTCATTATCTATCTTATTGTTTTAGCACATTTATAGACTTTATTCTGACTTTGGCTACCTGAAGGCTTTAGTAACTTAATTTTCATCTTTCACATGAAGAGACTGAGAGACTATGCGATTTCCCCAAGCTCCAGCTAAACTTGAACCCTCCTCAGCATTTCAATATAGTAATTGACATGGCATGCTCAACAATTAACTAGTGATCAGAGCTGGTAGTTAAGCCATTCAGCCAGCACTAGTGGCAACAGAGGCAGATAAACCCAACTCCAAGTTGAGTACTTGTCTGCCTTGCCACATTTGTATTTCACACAAGCCAGGCTCCCCTAGATCACTCCAGTCCCTTCTTGACTGCTCCTCTTACTTTGGAGTAACCTTCAAGGTCATTTCAGTTGTGCTCTTGATCACTGAGTATGAAAAAATGGGTGTGCACCAGTCTTTCCAAACAAAAACAATGAATTCTTCCAAAAAATTTGCAGTGACATTTTATGATGTTCTATTGAGGAAATGCAGAAAAGTATCAACCTTATCAGGCTCACACATTTCCGCAGTCTCATTCCTCTGGTTTCTACTGCTTGGGCTCATGGTGAGCTATCCCTTTTTTTTTTTTTTTCTTCTAGGGTTTTTATGGTATTAGGTCTTATGTTTAAGTCTTTAATCCATCTGGAGTTAATTTTGGTGTAAGGTGTCAAGAAGGGGTCCAGTTTCTGCTTTCTGCACATGGCTAGCCAGTTTTCCCAACACCATTTATTAAACAGGGACTCATTTCCACATTGCTTGTTTTTGTCAGGTTTGTCAAATATCGGATGGTTGTAGATGTGTTGTGTTGCTTCCGAGGCCTCTGTTCCGTTCCATTGGTCTATATCTCTGTTTTGGTACCAGTACCATGCTGTCTTGATTACTGTAGCACTGTAGTACAGCCTGAAGTCCGGTAGTGTGATGCCTCCAGCTTTGTTCTTTTTGTTTAGAGTTGACTTGGCTATGTTTGCTCTCACTTGGTTCCACATGAAGTTTAAGGTGGTTTTTTCCAGTTCTGCGAAGAAGGTCATTGGTAGCTTGATAGGGATAGCGTTGAATCTGTAAATTACTTTGGGCAGTATGGCCATTTTCATGATATTGATTCTTCCTAGCCATGAACATGGAATGTTTCTCCATCTGTTTGTGTCCTCTCTTATTTCGTTGATCAGTGGTTTGTAGTTCTCCTTGAAGAGGTCCTTTACGTTCCTGGTTAGTTGTATTCCTAGGTATTTTATTCTCTTTGTAGCAATTGTGAATGGCAGTTGGTTCTTGATTTGGCTCTCTTTAAGTCTGTTACTGGTGTATAGGAATGCTTGTGATCTTTGCACATTGATTTTGTATCCTGAGACTTTGCTGAAGTTACTCATCAGTTTCAGGAGATTTTGGGCTGAGACGATGGGGTCTTCTAGATATACAATCATGTCGTCTGCAAATAGAGACAATTTGACTTCCTCCTTTCCTATTTGAATACTCTTTATTTCTTTTTCTTGCCTGATTTCTCTGGCTAGAACTTCCAGAACTATATTGAATAGGAGTGGTGAGAGAGGACATCCTTGTCTAGTGCCAGATTTCAAAGGGAATGCTTCTAGTTTCTGCCCATTCAGTATGATATTGGCTGTTGGTTTGTCATAAATAGCTTTTATCATTTTGAGATACGTTCCGTCAATACCTAGTTTATTGAGGGTATTTAGCATAAAGGGCTGTTGAATTTTGTCAAAGGCCTTCTCTGCATCAATTGAGATTATCATGTGGTTTTTGTCTTTGGTTCTGTGTATGTGGTGGATTATGTTTATATACTTGTGTATGTTGAACCAGCCTTGCATCCCTGGGATGAAGCCTACTTGATCATGGTGGATAAGCTTTTTGATGTGCTGTTGCAATCTGTTTGCCAGTATTTTATGGAAGATTTTTGCATCTATGTTTATCATGGATATTGGCCTGAAGTCTTCTTTTCTTGCTGAGTCTCTGCCGGGTTTTGGTATTAGGATGATATTGGTCTCATAAAATGATTTGGGAAGGATTCCCTCTTTTTGGATTGTTTGGAATAGTTTCAGAAGGAATGGTACCAGCTCCTCTTTGTATGTCTGGTAGAATTGGGCTGTGAACCCATCTGAACCTGGGCTTTTTTGGGTGGTAGGCTCTTAATTGCTGCCTCAACTTCAGACCTTGTTATTGATCTATTCAGTGTTTCAGCTTCTTCCTGATTTAGGCTTGGGAGGATGCAAGTATCCAGGAATTTATCCATTTCTTCCAGGTTTACTAGTTTATGTGCATAGAGTTTTTTGTAATAATCTCTGATGATGGTTTTGAGTTTCTGTGGAATATGTGGTGATATCCCCTTTATCATTTTTTATTACATCTATTTGATTATTCTCTCTTTTCTTTTTTATTAATCTGGCTCGTGGTCTGTCTATTTTGTTGACCTTTTTGAAAAACCAGCTCCTGGATTTACTGATTTTTTGAAGGGTTTTTCGTGTCTCTGTCTCCTTCAGTTCTGCTCTGATCTTAGTTATTTCTTGTCTTCTGCTAGGTTTTGAGTTTTTTTGATCTTGCTCCTCTAGCTCTTTCAATTTTGACGATAGGGTGTCAATTTTACATCTCTCCTTGCTTCTCATGTGGGCATTTATTATCCCTTTCTTTTTAAGTAGCCAAGAAAAACACCAGCTGCTTTCCCCTGCAGACCATTTAGTTGTGGAGTGTTTCTCTTTTATAGCATTTGCTCTTGGTAGTTCCATGCCTAGCTTTCTTCTTCTTTTTGTCTGTTGTCTGCACTCTTAGCTTTTAAATTTTTCATGGGTCTTAGCCTTAGACAGCTGAGTACAGGTAGTTAGTCTTCAAATCACTAGTCAGTGTCATACAAACCTTTATTTTTTAATTAGTAGATACAAAATTCCTGGATCATGACTCAACAGATTAACTTAACCTTGAAAATGTTCAAGTAACAACTAGCTATCTTAAAAGAGCAAACAGAAAAAGTACGACGGTAATTTCAAGCTGTGGAAAAATTCCCCATTAACCCACCTGAACTCCAAGCAACTGTTTTCCCCTGAATTGAGAATATGGATTAAGTGTGAAATAAACTTGCCCTAGTAAACTTATGTGCTTGTCTTCTGACTGCATCTTAAGTGATAAAACTTTTACAGAAAGAGCTACCTACATCGTTGGAAATCACATATGGGCTTCCCAGTGACACATCCGCTTCTACAATCCTGTCTTTTATTAGCATTTTTTCCCCAAATAGTATTCCTGAAATCTATCACTCTGTCAAATCCAATACTTTACATACCTTGAAATATGGGAAGAAAAGAAGATATTTGCTTCTTTGGTGTGTCAAAAAAAAAAATCAAAATTAAAAAGTTCTTGTATTCTGTTACCAAACAACAGAAATGGGATATTCTGCCTAAAGCAAGGAGATAGAAGAATTTTTGGAATAACAGTTAAAGAAATAATAGTATAATTATAACATACAGATGGCTCAAGTTTAGATTAATAAAATATCATAAGTTAGAGATTTCAGAAGTCATCCTTCAGGTAACTTACACACCTGTGTGTTAGGTGCAAGTGTGTTTACTTGTGTGTAAGTCAGTAATAGTCAGTGGGATCTAATTAAAGAAATTAATGAAGAGTTTGAATTACTGAATGTTTTTAAAGAGATGTAAATTACATTGGCTGATATTTTAACAAGGAGCTTTGATTTGTTATTTTAACTAGCATATATTAGTTGTTGACAAGTCACTGGATAATTTAAATATGCTTGAGGGAATCTGAAAAAAATTCTTTTTCATGCCTACAAATTTATATGCATAGTGATTTGGCTAACAATGTCTTTCTTTCCTGAGAGTACCTAATTCTTTGAATAGTCAAAACATATAAATTATCAGACAGTGGCCAAGACATCACTGCATTTATAAGTTAAACTTTCATCATATGAATACATTTTCCTTTTTTCAAAATAAGTAACCTATTTGTGTGTGTGTGTGTGTGTGTGTGTGTGTGTGCATGTATGTGTGACAGAAAGAGGGACAGAGAGGAGACTATGAGAATCTAAATCTCTCTGTAATCATAGAAATTCAGTATAAACACAAAGGAAGAGAAAACCACAGCTACCTACACGCTCTCTGCCAATGCCTATGTTCATCATCTCCCCGTACTTATATCATTTTATTTTCTAGTTCATGTCAAGTGATCCTTTTTAAGAAACGTTAATCACTATCTAAAATTATTCCTTGTAGAAATAAGTGTTTATTAATCTATTAAATCTGGGAAAGTTGTGCTGAATCTGTTTTTCTTCCAAGCCTCAAAAGAGTAAAATTAGCATGACATGGTTTTACTGCTGGTCTTTATTATTTCAAACAAGGTGAGTTCCGTGTCATGACAGAGTTACTAAGGGGAAAATATGTGGTGTAGCAAGCTCAGGTAACAGCCTAAGTGTCAGGGAATAATCTGCATCATAGAAATGCACATATTTATTGCTATGAGTGTTAAAAAGAGCTGGTGCACATGAAAGTTGGTGAGAAAGGAGACGGTGCCAGTTTTGCTTTCCTGTGAGAACTTTTCAAATTCACTGCAGGTGACTCCTCTCTCTGGTGCATTAACACTGGACATCAGCCTCTGTAAACTCGCTGTCAGAGAATGGTCTCATTTTAATGAATAGACGTGTCTCTAAAATTTGTAGGAGAAAATATCTGGGTGTATGACTTTGATGTCATCTATTAGGAGAGGGTGGTATTCAGAGTAAACTTAGTAATACAAAATTCAGGAAATTTTTTATTGCTAAGAGTAATCAACAGATCAATGTTTTTAACAGTTTACACTTTGAGACAGCAGGTTTTCTTAGAGCAAGGTTGGGGTAGTTGTGCTATTTACTGGGCAGTCTCTGGAGAGTACTTCATGCATGCAAAAGATGAAGCTACCTAGTATGTTCCACAATACCTAGACCCTACCTATCCAGCAGCAGTGGAGTGAGAGCTGTGTGCCTGTCTGCATCTCCTGCGGATAAAATCTTGGTAGTCCAGAACTCTTGAGGAAACTGTCAGATGCAGACTGATATACACTCAGTGCTGTGGGGTGGCTAAAAGGGCTTTCAGAAACTTTGTTTCTTCCCTTCAACATCCTATGAGCCGTTATTATACCCACAGTCTAGCTGAGGAAAGTTAAACGTGGAGAGCATAAGCAAAGGCATGAAGTTCCATGGCTCATTAGTGGAACAGCTGGGACACCTGTGTGGCTGCACCCAGTAAATGAAGGGGAACAGGTGGTAGGTGATGTTAGCCAGGTAGGCAGGGAGCTGCCTCTGCAGGCCACTGTGGGCATATGAAGGAGCCTGACATGATTATTTTCATACTTGAAGACGTGAATGCACTGAATTGCATGGGCATTTTATTCAGTTAGTACTTGTCTAGATTAGCCAATGCCTTTACCAATTTTTATTGCTCACTGTTGCTTCCAGCATCCAGTTCCTTTATTCTGAATTCAATTCCTCATCACTGATTTCCTTCAGTTATGAAAAGCCACTCAGGGAGAGTGTGTTCCGATCATTTCCTGGGTCTTGACTTTTCTGATTCCTAAATTGGCAGTTATCTGTCTTGAGCACTTTGAAGAAAACTCTTTTTGTTACTGATGAAGACCCTGATGTCAGTTAACTTGTCATTCATTTATGAGTAATCTCTCTTTTTTCTGCCTTCGAGGTTTTTCTCCTCGTATTTGGTGTTAAGAAACTGCAGAGCAACGCGTGTGTATGTGTGTGTGTGTGTGTGCACACGTGTGCTTTATTTATTTATTCTACTCAGGACTTGAGATGATTCCTCAACAGGTCTCTCTTCAGGCCTGAAAAAAATCTTTGCCACTACTTTTGGAAAATTGACTCTAAATTCTCCCAATTAGAAATGTGTTCAACCTTCTCCCATTAAGCTATATTCAGTCATTCTCTTAAATAACCATCATTCCATCTCTCCATGTCTAATTCTGGGTGATTTCTGCATATTTTTCTTTCAATTAATTTCTGTCTTTTCAAATGTATTAAATGTGCTGTTCAATATTTTTTTGCGTTTTTAAAATAATCATACTTTTTAATTTCCAGAAGTGATCTTTAAATCTTTTTTAAATCTCAGTTTTTCATAGTAACCTGCCTTTTCATCACAAACTCTACACTTTCATAACAGCTCACTGTAACCTTGAACTCCTGGGCTCAAGTGATCCTCCCACCTCAACCTCCTGAGTAGCTGAGACTACAGCTAAGACACACCACCGTACCTGGCTAATTCTTAAAATTTTTTTGTAGAGACATGGCCTCACTATGTTACCCAGGCTGGTCTCAAAGTACTGGTCTCAAGCAATCCTCCTGCTTCTTTGTTGTATAATTTCTTCCAGAGTATGAAGTTGAGGGTTTAATTCAGCTATTTTATTCTGTCTCATAGTGAGCTGACTTTTTGTGCAGTCAATTTTATTTTCATTGTGAGTTCATTTTTATGGAGATGTTTCTTCCAACTTTTATTCCAGTAATTTTGAATTTATAAATTCTATGTACATTTTCTAGAATACCTTAATTATCCAGTTAGTCTATAAAAGCATTTAATCAATGTTCAGCTTTCACTTCCTCCCTCTGACAAGGCAAAAACCTTCCCATACTTGGATTCACCATCCACTTCCGTTGTGTCTCACCTTGTAAGCATTTGTGAAGAAATATTTCAGATTTGTGTTTGTTGACTTACTTTATTAAAGCACATTATTCAGAATCAACCAAAAATTTTACTGGGTAGTATTGTTTTACAAATCATTTTTTCTTGTGTTTGATATCTGGATGGTTTGACTATGTCCCCACCCAAATCTCATCTTGAATTGCAGTTCCCATAATTCCCATGTGTCATGGGAGGGACCTGGTGGGAGGTGATAGAATCATGGGGGTGGATTTTCCCACCACAATTGTGAGGCCTCCCCAGCCAGGTGAAACTGTGAGTCCATTAAGCTTCTTTTTCTTTATAAATTTGCCAGTCTCAGGTAATTCTTCATAGCAGTATGAAAACAGACTAACACAACATCTTCTGTTTTATGGTTTTCATTTTGTATTCTGCTACAATTTCCATTTTGTAAATTTGGGGAAATGCTCCCAGAAAGTTCATGTAGTTTGTAAAGTTCTAAAGATTTTTCTTACACTCATAACTATTTAGCTCTTGTGCTTGAATGTTTCTTGAGCAAGATCTAGTATTATGAGACTAAAGAATTTTTTCCCAAGGACTTCAAAAACATTGAAGGTATTCTATCTTAGATATTCTTTATATTTTATAGTTGCCTCTTATTCTTTAATGTCAATTTCTGTTGCCGTGATGAAAAATCAGAAGACCCAGAAATGATAATCACACCAATTCTTGGTAGGCAATTGATGGTACATTCAAGATGAATTGACATTGAATATAATTAACACAGTGCTACAATATATTTTAATTGTGCATCGGAAATGGTTTACCAAAGTTCCATACCTGTGTGCTATTTGAAATGACTCGTAGATTTTGTTGCATTGCCTGATCTTTGAAAAGAATCGGAAATTTATGGGTTTCTTCAACAATAGGTATCACTTGCATTCAACAGTTTTGCCTCTTCTTCAGAATTATTAATATATAGATGGAAATGTACTAATGGTTCTTTTTTTTTTTTTTTAACAATGCTTGGCATACATGATAGGAAGGGGGAAAGGATTGCATCCAGTCTATTCAGGATCCCAGAAGCTTCCTTAGTGAGAGACACCTCACTGTAAAAGGACCTCTGAGCTATACACACCTGGCGCTTGGGAACTTGCTGCACTTTCTACTTAAACTCAACCTTAGTCACATTATGGAAACTCCTGTCATTCCCTGTTGAAGGAAAAGCTTGATATTTAAGAAAAAAATCACCCTTGATCATGACTGAGAAAGTCACTACTACAACTGCATGGATACTGAAGAGCAGTCTCAGCTGGCGGGAGAGGCCGGGACTGTTTGCCTTTCGGCTTTTTAATGAGCTGCCTGCTGAAGGCAGTCAGTGTTTCTTTCCCTGCAGGAGAAACTTGCGGCTTTAAGTCCAGCCTGAAAGTTCACAGGAGACAAATTCTCACAGCTGACACTGAGTCTCTCACTGGATCTTCTCAAACGGAGCAGCACTGATCTGTTGAAGTCTCTGAATTCTGCTTGGCTGACTCCTACAGTAATGTTTCTCACTTGTCTGAATTCTCTGAAAGTAATATCACACTTAGAAGATCCCTAAGTTGGATGGGCACAGTGGCTCATGCCTATAATCTCAACACTTTGGGAGGCTGAGAGGGGCAGATCATGAGGTCAGGAGTTCAAGACCAGCCTGGCCAATATGGTGAAACCCCGTCTCTACTAAAAATGCAAAAATTACCCAGGCATGGTGGTGCGCACCTGTAATACCAGCTACTTGGGAGGCTGAGGCAGAAGAGTTGCTTGAACCTGGGAGGTGGAAGTTGCAGTGAGCCGAGACAGTGCTACTGGACTCTGGCCTGGGTGACAGGGCAAAACTCCGTCCCCAAAAAAAAAAAAGTGACCAAAATGATGAGTATCTTGTATAGAAATGTGGAAACTACTGAGAAATATTAAACTCTGAAAAAAAAGAATCAACTGCTCTTTGGCCCCTATAATAAACACAAGACAGTTAAAGCCACGGCTGAGAAGGTCTGAGTAGGGAAGAAGTATGGCATATTTAGGCTTCTTCCCTTTTCTGGATAGTGAGGGTGTGGGAAGGCAGGTGGGCACAAGTGCCTTGGGTGCAACTCAACAACAGTAAAAATGTTGAGTTGGCATCCAAAATCTGATCTGGTCCTTTGGGGACTTGAAAATGGCATAAAGACTGGAGGCAGAACATTATCAATGGGTTTCAGAGCGACCATTCTGTCTTCTGGTTGAGGTCTTATGAAATGTGTCTGCCATTCACGTGGTCTGGAGGGGCAAGTGTTCTTCCTAAATGTAGGCACTGTAGGATGAGGGTGCAGCTTGTTGGGTCCTCTGGTCTGTGTGGAAGTCTACCTCAGATATTCTAGCATCTGTCCTTGCATAAGAAAAGATGTTTTCAACCTAATTTTCATTTCTTTGTGCCTCTCAATCTGACTCAGTCTCTTTCTCTTTCTCTGAGTCTCTCTTTTTCTCAGTAGTTTTAGAATATTTCTCTTTAGATTTTTTACTCTAAACTGTCATTATCATTATGTATGTTCTTTGGACAGATATTCTTTAGTATTTAGTGAAATTCATTCATTATAGGAGGTCAGTTTTTATCATGTTCTATATGTGTTCAAAAATAATTGTAATCGAGGACAGAGTTCCATGCTATGTATGTTTTATTCAATTAAACTAGTCAATTATAATGTACATAATTACTATATCAGTTATAAAATTGAGAGGAGTATTAAAATCATCCCTTATTTCTGAAATATTTTTCTTTTTCTTGCTGTCATACTAATCAAATTTTTGTATATTTTATTTCTATGAATAACGTCAAAGTCATACATTCTCTTGCAAGTCTTTTTGTGGCCTCACTTGTTACAAGAAAATCTTGGGACTGTGACATCTCCCTTCCCTCCACTCCCCCAAACTGGGAAGGAACCAAGAGACTGAAGAGTGTTGTGGCCCAGCACACTTGATGAGTAGATGAGTTTATTAGGACTTACACACAGGGCACTCCTGGACGCAGCAAGACAGTTCTACAGATCTGTGCCACCTCCTGTCTCTAAAGTGCTTTCTTTTCCTTTTTTAATTGTTTTTTGAGACCAGGTTGTCACCTAGGCTGGAAAGAAGTGGTATGAACATAGCTCACTGTAGCCTCAACCTCCTCAGTCTAAGTGATCCTCCCACCTCAGTACCCCAAGTACCTGAGATTACAAGCATGTGACACCATGCCCAGCTAATTTACAGATACAGGATTTCACCATGGTGCCCGGGCTGATCTCAAACACTTATCGCAGGTAATTCTCCTGCCCCAGCCTCCCAAAGTACTGGGATTACAAGCGTAAGCCACTGCACTTAGCCCTCTAAACTGCCGTTAAGCTAATTTTCTCTTTGTCTAATGTGTTTGAACAATAAGACCGTTTTTTCTTGGTAAATTCTCAGATTGTATCTGAGACGTTTGTCTTCTTAGGGACACCTGCTCTTCAGCTGGGCACCGTGGCCTTGGCTCACTGCCCAGCCTTCAGGGTTCAGACAGTGGACACACACCTTTGAGTAACCTGGTGGGGGATCACTCACTCTACAGCACTCAAAATTTCAACATATATATTTGACTTGACAAAAAAAGTAAGTTAATCATAGTCTCTATATTCTTCCTCAGGAGTGAAGGCTGAAAAAAACCTATTTTTTTCCTACTGGTCAAATTTAAGAGTGAAGGCTGCACTCCTATTTTATGTAATACTGTTGCCCAGTTCTTCAGTTCCTCTTTTTCATCACGGTGAACAAATGATGAAAAATAATAGTTACTATTTTTATTGCTTCAGACAGTTGATGCTCATTATATTTACCAATTATTTTCCTTGCAGTTTATTGTGACTTCAGTTTTCTTCTTTCTGTTTTACTTTTACAAAGTTTTAATTAATGGTAAAATTTATTGATCTTTGTCTGAAAATGACATTATTTAACATGCACTATTATAGTTTAGCTGGGTATAGAACTCCACAAAAAACTAATTTCTTTTGTTGTTGTTTTTTGTTTTATTTATTTATTTTTGAGACGGGGTACTGCTCTGTAGCCCAGGCCAGAGTGCAGAGGCACTATCTCAGCTCACTGCAACCTCCGCCTTTCAGGATCAAGCGATTCTCCTGCTTTGGCCTCCCATGTAACTGGGATTGCAGGCACTCACCACTACGCCCAGCTAATTTTTTTATTTTTAGTGGAGATGGAGTTTCACCATATTGGACAAACTGGTCTTGAACTCCTGACCTTGTGATCCATTCACCTCAGCCTCCCCAAAAAAGAACATTTTTCTTTAATACATTGTAGAACTTTTTATTATCATATAATTTGTATTGTTAATATTGATAAGTTTTATGACAGGCAAATTTTCACTATTATAAGTAAACCTGTTTTTTCCTACTGGTCAAATTTAAGATCTTTTTATTTTCTTTGAGTTTATAGTTTTTCTATGACAATCTAGGTATGTGTTGGGTGTTTTTTATTTTCTAGTTGGATTCATTGAGATTTCTGCTTAGGATGATTTAGATTTTTCCTCATTTCTGGATAAAACTCTAGCCAGCATAGTTCTTTTGAATAGTTCTTTTCTTTCATTCTCTATATTTCCCATTCAGGAATTTGGATTACATCTTATGTTGTTAAGCAATAGTTTCGTCCTTCATTTCTGCTAAGCATGTATGTATATATGTGTGTGTATGTATGTGTTCATGTATATATACAAATATGCTATATTTTTATTTTTAAAAAATAATTATTCAGTGCTTATATGTCTAATCATTTCATAAATCTCTCTTCTGCTTTGTATAACCTTCCCATTCCCTCATTCACTCAATTTTCCATTTCAATTCTTAAGTAATTTTTCATATCTGCCTGGTATTTTGTTTGCATCTTACATTTTCCTTACATGTTGAGGTCTCTTTATGCCTTTAATTATTTTAAATGCTCTTATCTCATAGTTTCACCCTGAAGTTCTGTCATCTGAAGTTCTTGGACATCTCATCCTGATTTGATTGTGTTTTTTGACTCTTGTCATAGTAGAATCTCCTCCTTGTGTGTTGCATTGAGAATTAATATTGAGTGAGCATTGCATCTGGTAATCTTGGGTAGACTGGGTTTCAAGTGAATCCTTAAAGCGTGGTTCTGTGTCTCTTTCTTGGTTTCTATGAGGGTATTCCAGCTGTGTGCCCTGTTTATGACAATTCATTACCTTTATGCATAGGTGACATGCATTCCTGGTTTGCAGGCCCTTGCAATATGTTCTCTGAAAGCACCATTTTCCTTCCAAGGCTCAGGTATAGGCAAGAAAACTAAACTTGTTTGCTTTCTGAACTAATCAGCATTTTCTTCTGTACCTTTTCATTAAATATGTAGTTCTTTGAGGGTCATAATTTTCTTCCATAGGCCTTGCATAGACCTAGGGCTTTGATTACACAGATTTGTAACTCACGTCCTCAGCCTTCTTTCTCTGTCTTCTGTGCCTAACAGGAAACTGCAGGGAAAGCTGCTCCCTGTACCCTTCTTTTCAAGGCTCTCTCAAATTTTGGCATTGCTGGATGTTTCTCTTGCTTCCCTGATGTATTTTCTATATATTTTAAAACATATTTACTATAATATATCCAACATTTCTACCTGTTTCTTAGGTGATTTGCAGGCAATACAGCACAGTGTCTAGCAGTGTGAACTCTGAAGCCTTTCTGCCTTTGTTCAAATCCCAGTCCCTCTTGGCAGATGCATGAACTTTGGAATGATTTATACCTTCCCTGTGTTTCAGTTACACCATCTATAAACTGAAAATAATAGTATTACCTATCTCCTAGTGTGGGTAAGAAATAAGTAAGCATTTGAAAATCGTTTAGAGCTATTTTAAAGCTCTACATAAGTGCCTTTACAATTATTAGATGCTCAGGTTTTTATAAGGTCAGGTTCCCAGAAATATCTGTCTCCTTCAATCTATTTTTAATACATAAGCACTCTTCCAACTATGTTTTAAATAATTAGTTCAGCTCTGTGTAATAGAAGTTTCCTTTTACATTGGTTATTATGTGCAACAATTGTCTTGTGATGTGCAATTTCCACACCTGCCTTGAGAAGTAGACATCATTATCTCTATCTAGAAAATAAGGAAAGGGGAAGTGCAGAGAACGCTCAGAGCCTTGGTGTTGACTGAGGATTAAATTCCAGTCTGGGTGATTCTAAAGTCCGTACTCTTCCCATTTATTTGGAAAACACGTTTTTATCTCTAGCTTTAGTAATTGCATCTCTTTCAATGACTTATTTCTGTAGCATAAGACTCTAGACATGACTCCATCCAGTACTCTCTTGTCAGAGCACCTGAATTGCTATGTGTGGGAGATTGGTCAGGGTGGTGGGAAAAATTATAGAGAAAGAGGCAAACCTTCCCGGAAGGCCAGGAGGTTTTGCAAATGCCTCGGGAAGGGATTATGACTGAAGGCAGCTGTTCTTACCCAGAGGCAATTAGACAAGAGTAGATACAAAGGAATGTAGGGGTGTTTATCTAAATAGCTTGTTTACTCATGTTGTCCTAAGACTGACCTTTGGTCATCTGCATGCAGAACTGTTCTCTACTCCGGGGGTCAAAAGTGTTAATTACCCTCTAATAGTGTTTACTCGAGACCTTGGTCATTGAATCCATACTAAATAAATGTGGAGCATCTCTAGCTTTTGGGGGCTTGACAGCCAAACTCCCTCTTTGGGATCTATGAGCCGTAGGGTCCCTGGCTATGCTTGCACAGGCCAAACATCTGTGTCTGTGTACTTCTGTCATTCTCTCTCAGACAGAGTCTGCTTGTCAGGCTCGGCAGCTATGCTCATGGATGGGAAAAGGAGCTATGCCAGTGCTGAAATTGAAGATCTAAACTTCTAACAGGATGTAAAACATCAAGCATAGTGGGAAGCGAGGTGGAATTAGCCAGGATTTTAGGGTTGTGATTACAACTGAGAAAAATCTAAGTAGCAGTCCAGATTGTCCAACACCATCACATGGCTCAGGTAGTCCTTACCTCACCAGCATGTAATTGAATGAAAGACTAATATATTTTCAATAGGCATCAGGAATATGCAATCTAAAACCCCCAATCTGCCCCAAACCCTTATTCAAAATGCCTCTACAAAGAAAATAGTGAAGATTTAGTGAGCCGGCACAAAATTGGTGCCAGTGCCATGCTGAGAGGCTTTCTCGCCAATTTGAAAATAAATTCATGGCCTTTGGAGTGGAAACTTATGGGTTTCCTCACAAAACACTGTCAGGAATGGTGAATGGGTCCCTGGGCTGATGGGACAGCATTTCAGATGCCCACAGAGAACTTTCCCTTGCTCAGCTGTCATTGTTTCATTTTAGAATAATTGATCAAAATTCCTCACAAATATCTTAAAATGAATTTTTGGAATTCAATCTGCTTGACCGAACTGGTTATATTATTTGTTTTGTTCTAATATTTTCCTTTGAACTCTTCTCTATGAGGGAATACAATTCCATTCAGTTTTGTTTGCAGGAATGTAAAGATACGTTAAAAATTAACTACAGGATTGAAAAATATTTTTCTCTCTGAATTTCTCCCTCATTATTCCCTAAATGTTCTCAAGCCTTCTATTTCTGGTGGTGTTCTCTTATCTGCTGAAAGGTTTCAGCCAGATGGGATGAGCTCTTTCTCCAAGTTAAGCACCCAGGGTTTTGGCCAACTAGAGGTGTAAAGGCGTTCTGCTGTGGAGGGGTGGGGGCTGGCAAGGGGACAGATGGGAGGTTGTGTGGTTGTGAGGCTGTAGATGATTTGTGAGTGCATCCCCCATGGGTTTTTTATTTTGTCCTCAGTTAATGCTTCCCTTAGAAAAATTATTTCTCCATGAATAAAAATATTTTGGAAGGAGGTAACTACAGCCTTCTGCTCAGCACCTGGTTTCACCACGGTGTGGTACATTAATGTTCCCACTTCAATGTCCTCCACAGACACAGACACCATCATCTGACCCTCCTCCTCCTTCGAAGTCTCTCTGTCCTTGTGACATGCATCATGCTAGTTTATTCTACTCTGCATGCAATAGTTACTCCTCTTCCTATATAACCTGTACTTGGAAACACTGATTCATTCTTTCATATCTATATATATGAAAGGAATTTCCTTGTGGAGAAATTTTGTTTGTTTCATATGTGTGTGTGTGTGTGTGTTTGTGTGAAAGAATGAATCAATGTTTCCAAGTACAAGTACCTTTATTTTCCTTTCACATATATATGTACTCCATATATGAAGTAAAAATCAGGACCCCAAATCACTAAGCAAAAGGGGAAAGTCAAGCTTAGAACTGCATCAGGCAAACCTGTCTCTCATTTTATTCCTAAATAAGGTGGCTACAAAGATGTTTTAAAAGCTACATACCTTCCTCAAAATTTGTCCACAAGGAAATTCCTTGTGCACCTCAAGATGTTTACCCTAAAACAGTTCTGTTGCATTTTACCCTGGCAGTGTAAATTGACACCTTATCTGCACAAATGTGGAACAGAAAGTCAACCCTCTGCTCACCTGAGACAATTGGATATCTGATTGCTTCCTTTACCCTATTGTTAGTTCAGATTAACAATGCATTAATGTGTTTAATGTAAAAATGCAGATTCACTAAGCCAGACTAAGACATAAGTGACTATTCTTACACCCTACCTCTCCCGTGTAAACTGTGTATTCAGTGAAAGACTAATCAGAGACTCAAAAGAATGCAACCATTTGTCTCTTCTCTACCTATGACCTGGAAGCCCCCACCCTATCATGCTCCTAATTGTCCTGCCTTTCCAGACTGAACCAATATACATCTTACATGTATTGATTGATGTCTCAGGTCTCCCTAAAATGTATAAAACCAAGCTGTACCCCGACAGCCTTAGGAACATGCCATCAGGATCTCCTGAGACTGTGTCATGGGTGTGTCCTTAACTTAGGCAAAATAAATTTTCTAAATCGATTGAGACCTGTGTCAGAAATTTTTGACTGATATATGGTAATTCTTCCTCCATATTTTAAGAAATTAAGGATGAGTTGTTACAGATAAAAAAAAAAGGAAGTCATCATTAGTAGGTGAAGTCCAGAAAGAAGAGATTTTTTTTTTGTACATTGTGAGTACGTTCTGAGTGATAAGAAGATAGGCTTTCAGTCACGTAAGTGCTGATTCTTAGATGCTGGTGAATTGATTCCATCCAGCACTAACAAGCAGACAAAACAAGAGCCCCAGCACACACACGCTGAGAATCTTGGCTCCCTTTAGGGAAAATCAAGAAGGAAAATGGAGCAGAGAGCACAAGACCATGTAGCACCAATATTGTGAGCCAGAGATATCTGTGTTTCCTTTCTGGTTGCTTAAATATGCTGTCTAGACACATTAGGCTCTAATCTCATTTTTGCTGCTCTGCAAAATTGCAAGCTGTGGCACTTGCTGAGAAGCTGTCTGTCATTTTTTCCATTCTGAATAAAGATTGAACGAGACACGGGGAAAATGATGTGAAACGTTGGGCTCTGCAGCGAGAGACATTGCTGCATGGAAAATTCTAGAAACCAGGATGTGAAGACTTGAGTAGGGGAGGAGGGAATTTCACTAGAGGAGATATTAAGGGAATGTTTGGCTGCTTCTCCCTCCCTCCATTGCCTGTGCTGCTTCACAGCAGAGTAGGTCGCTGTGGGTGGGATGGGCAGGTGGCTGGTCCCAGCCTCTCATGCTCCCACCTGTCCTGTGCCACCTTGGCTTCCTTCTGCTACCCTGCCACCTCTTGTTAGTGAATTTCAGTTGCCTCAAACTGAAGAGGAAATTTAGGTATTCAACAAACATGTTCCTATGAATATTCCTCCCTCTGCACATGACATCTCCTGCCCCCAGTGACCAGAAGCCACTGCACCAAGCAAGTCTGAGGTCTTGGGGGTCATCCTGGAGGGCAGAGATGAAGCCTGGAGGCCCTGCTCCATCACTCCAGGCCTTCTAGAGCAAACCTTTGGGAAGATGCTCTCATCAGAAAACTGTTTCCTGATTTGAGCTAGTATAATCTGTATGTAACCTGTCCTTTTAAAATTTACTTAAAAATGTAATTCATTAATGTTTACCTGAAGAACATTACATTTATGTACCAGTCTGCATCCTAAAGGCCTCAGTGATTTGAGACTCATCCATTCTCTGCTTCCTTGTCCCAGTACCCCTGAGCTGAGTTTGAGGAAGAGAGAAAAAAAATACACATAAAAAAGAGTGTGGCCACCTGCTTATAATGTCCTTCCAAAGCAAACCAACCAGGGTTGGGTGCAAGTGCCCTGTGATTGGCCACAGCCTTGTCTGAGGAGCTATGGCTCAGTCTCCAGCCTGTGCCCTCACAAGGCTGTCCTCTGAGGAATGCACTTTGCCTGGAGTCACCCTCAGCCTCCTCCTCAGCCTCACAGCCCCTGAGTCCTTGACAGCATGTTGGCCTGGGGGCTGTCGGAGTAAACCTCAATGCACCTTAGAGCTCCCGGGAAAGGCCACACTCAGCATGGAAGTCACGGTGCACACTGCACTTTCATTTTCAGATGTAATTGGCAAATAGCAAAATGAAAATGTCATGCCGGAAGGGCTAACGCTGCAAATACAATGTCGTTTGCATTTTCTTCATGTTCCTTGGAAAAGCTTTTCCTCTTTTCTTATTATATTTATTTTCTACAGTCCTGGGGGACGAAAGAAACAAATAGTTACAAGAAGAACTTACATTCTACATGTGAAGAGGAAGCAGAGTTTGTAATATAGCTCTGAACTGTCTGTAGATTTAATCATCTCATTGGACTCTCTTTATTAGGCTTTACAATAAAATCTCCCTGTCCCTGCGGCCAGCCTGGGTGGCCATCAGTCCTTCTGTGCTGACCGTGTTTCACTGCACTCCCCAGAGAGAGGAATCAAGAGAGCAGCCTCCCTGCCACTCGCAGGGCAGACTCCAGAGCCGAGTCCACTCCCTGGAACAAGGTATGTGAAAGCTCTGCCCATTCTGCCTCTCGGGTGTTGGGAATGTGCTGTTAATGCTTATCTGAGACATGCTGCCATTCAGGCTGTTGCTGAAGCAGCATTAGAAGAGGTGACTGACACAGCTCTGCACAGCAGTCCACCCCACCAGCTGCCCCTTAGGATGTGGGTCCAAAAATCCTTCAAGGATTCTCACTGTAAAGCCTAGATTCCACTGTGAGAGCAGCACTGCTGGGAAATGTATTAACTGCTCCACTCTGCAGCGTTTCCTGAGCGTGCTAGTGCCAAGTGCCCTGAGACATGTGTTCACAGACACAGAGCCAGCCCGAAGGTCCTCAGAGTCCAGCAGGGGAGGAGAAGCCCAGGTGGAAAGCAGCCACCTATAGGGCGGGTGCCTCCTGGAGAAGCTCGAAGACCATGAAGGGAGGATGCCCGCGGCCTGAAGGCCTAAGGTGATAGGAGAGGCTTCAGTGCTGCGAGGGAGTTGATCTGAGGCAGGATGCTCTCAGTCTTCCTAAGGAGCTCCAGCTTTATTCTGCCACCCACAGGGATGCAGCCGGGGCCTAATGTGGTCGCTCAAGGCAGGCAGCAGTGGGCAGGGGCCCAAAACCAGGTGAGGAGACCCTGGCAGTGTTCCAGGCGACAGGGAGAAGACAGCCCAGTGCAGGAGGCTGCAGGGGAGAAGGTGGCTCAGGCCTGACATGGAGAGTGAGGGATCTCCTCAACATGGAGCCCGGTGCGAGGGAGTGCAGGACTTGGAGTCTTCTGGTTTTCTGGAGGCTGTGGCCACACTCTTTTTTTGTGGACTGAAGGTTTTGTCCTCCCCAAATGCACATGCTGAGCCTGCACCACCAACGTGATGGTGTTTAGGGTGGGCTTTTGGAGGTGACTGGGTTCAGAGGAGGTCATGAGAGTGGAGCACCCATGACAGGATTATGCTCCTATAAGATGAGGAGGAGACCCCAGGGTGTTCTCTCTCCCCGCTGTGAGGACACAGCGAGAGGTGCCCTCTGCAAGTCAGGACCACAGACCCTCACCAGGATCCCAGTGTGCAGGTGCCTCTGAACCTCCCGCTTTCAGAGCTACAACAGAGAAATGTCTATTGTGTGGGCCACCCAGTCCATGGTATTATGTAATAGGGCTCTTACAGTAGCCCGAGCTGATTAGGACACAGAGTCAGGGAAGACGGGATGGGAGCCGGTGGGGGAGGAAGAGGGACTGGACACACTCCCTGGGGTCTATGCTGACTCCTGCAGGAAGACTCGCTGAGTTGGCTGGGAGGGAGTCTGGAGTTAGCCACATGTTCTCAGGGGTAGCTGCCTTCTAAGTGCCAGTCACTGCTCTTGGTGATGTGCACATCACCTTCCCCATGACTCACAGGAGCCCCTGCCCAGCCACCACTACCAACTCCATTTCAGTGATACAGAGAGCGGGCTCAATGAGACTGTGGAATGCCTAAGGCTGGGAGCCATAACCACGTGACCTCAGAGCAGCGGAGGGAATGGGGCACTCCCCAGTGCGAACACTCAACTTTCTGCCAACCATGTAGCTGCTGCAAAACCACTGTTGTGTCAGATGCCCTGACTCTGGGCTGATGGGGCAGCTGAGACTCTCGCCAGCCTCCAGCCTCCTCAGTCCCCTCAAGCACCCATCCCTCCACAGTCCACTCCTTGTGAAACAGAATCTACGAGGCGTGGGAACTCTTACCCTGAGTTCTGATGGGACGTAGCCCCTGTGAGGAAGCAGGCAGAACTTTTAACTGGCAGCAAAAGGAGGAACAGGAGAGGCTCTAATGCCCACAGGCCACCCCGGTGGCAAAAGACCCGTTGGCCAGATCTGTGGTTCTGGAAATGTGCAGGATGTGGCGCATGTGTTACAGGTGAGAATGTGACTGGTCACCAGTGTACTTGTGGTGCCATTCAGGAAATTTGTGCCTAGAAATAGACAGCCTCCACCACACACACACACCTGAGGGTGGGCCGAATGTGCTGGAAGCCCCCAAGTCTCCTTGTAGAGGCCGCTGTGAGACCAGGTACTGTGAGACTGTCCTTCACCCGCCAGGTGACAACATCCTGGCCTGACCCTGCTGGCTCATTCCTAGCTCAGTGTGTGCAGTGCCCTTGACAGCAGACCAATGGGACTCCATCCACTCAGATGAACTTCCTGGTCTGGGTTCTGGGGAGCAGGGACCTCCATGGAGGCCTCCCAGTGCTAAGAGTGTGCTCTGGGAACACCCTCAAAGAAACGAGTGTTAAGTCCGCACAGGGTGGCAGCCCCCAGGTCAGACTTCTCAGCTCATTTTCAGACATTTTACTTCCTGCTCCAGGCTCTGCATGTTCCTCAGCCCCTGAGCCCAAATTTCAGGGCTGTGATGCTGGAAATTTAAACAATGGCTGTGAATAAAAGGGTGTGACTATAAGCATGTGAAAGCCACATCCATATTTACAGGTGGAAAATGTGAAGGCATCCCAGCTGCCAGGGCCTTGCTCCCCAGCTCTTCTCTGAGAACAGAAGGAGCTTCCCCGCCCCTCCAAAGCAGCATCTCCCTCATTTGAGGGGCCTAAACTTACAGCCTCCTCCCACCCATGTCCACGGGGCTTTGCTAGTATAGAAGCTACAAGTTGTAGAAGGTATCTGCTAGGGCTCGAGGGGGTTGATGGCCATCAGTCACCCAGCCGCGCAGCCACGCTGATTGCCTGTTGTGTTTTCAAAGTGGCCCAGTGAGCAAGAAACACCTGGATCAAACAGCAAACGTCCGCCATCCCCCAGCCCTCACCCCTCCCCACTCCATGCAACACCCCCTCTTCTTCCCTGTGCCATTGCACGGCGCAAACCCAATTCTCAAATAACCCTCCACTAGCCCTACACCAACATAGTTACATTTAGAACAAGTAGTGAATTCATTAGGAAGGATTTGGAAGTGATTTATTATGCTATAAAAATGTGAGACGATAATCCCTCTAAGATACCTACCTGTGTTTTCAATTTGCATATTATATTGAAATCCAAATTGATCTGCAAATAAAAGCAATGTAAGTTTAAAACTTTGGTATTTATGTATAAAAAACACCGTATGTCTCCCTTGTCCCCAGATTCACTAGTTTTCTAAAGTGGCATAAGCCTTTTTAAAATGTTTTATATATTTATATATATTTTTGAAGTTCTTAGAAAACAAAATTAGGCCTAATGTGCCTTTAATTGATCTGTGGGGCTTAATGTCAAAGTACAATTTTAACATATTCTGTTTCCTCAATTTATTTATCAGTGATCAAGGTCCATAACTTTATAATAGCTATTTACAGGAATATGAACGCACTTATTTTCTGTTACAGAAGTAAAACATATTCACTATAGAAGCTTTGGAAAGAGAGAGAGGAAGAAAATAAAAATTATTCTTCCCAATGCCATCACTCAAAAGTAATACCTATTAGATTCCAGAGAAATACACGACATCATTTTCATTATAAAAGGCAGGTGAGTTTCCTGCAAATTCACTCCACCCAGCAGAACGCAAGCCCAAGGATCTGGCCCAGCACCTTGGAATGCCATCTGGTCCAGAAAAGCATGGCGAACAACTCCGTTCCATTGAGGGGGCAGAAATCAGGAAAACACCTGAATTAATTGTTAAAAATGGGCTGCCACCTGTCTGAAAAATGGGAAATCTTGAAAAATATTCCTCACAAATGTTGTAATTCCCTGAAGAAATACTGTAAATCATTCAATCAAAGGAAGAGTTTTCTTGTGTGGCTGGAGATTTAGATAAAATCACCAAAAAGGAGAAACGCAGTGCAGACTTTGATGACCAGACAGCTGGCAGGGCCCAATGCCTCCTCTCCAAAGCAGCTCAGAGCCAGGGGCCTCCCTGCCACAAGCCCCACAGTATGGACAGTTCATTAGACAGAAAAACACTTTCTTTTCAAAGATGACTTTTAGATGCTCCCTAAGTGAAATTAAGGAGATATTTAGTTCATGCCTAAAGTCACAAGTACATTCAAATATTTTCATTCTGCTTATGGATGTTTATTCGGATAAAAATAAAAGTGAACATTTTGGATACGCCTCCTAGTCCTTTGGGTACTTGGTCTAAATGACAGTGAATGACTAATTGTTACTCTTCAAATTGTGACATTCGTTTGTCAGATAGCTGCAACTCAGAGCACTGAATCTCCTAAGAATAAATTATTTGCAGATCCAAAAGCTTGCAGTCTGCAAATCATTTAAATGGTTGAGGAGTTGGTAGTTACTGTAATGGTGCATGCACATGTGCACACACACACACACACACACACACACAGGCTTGTCACAAGCAGGAGCAAAAACTCTGCACCAGGTATTTTGCCAGGTGCTTTACATTACCCACTGCCTTTTTTTGCAGGTGAGTTACTGTGATTCCCACCTTATAAGCAACCAACTAAGACTTCTAGAAGTTAAACCATTTCATTCAAAATTACACATGGTGAAGCTGTGATTTAGGGTGGCTCCACTCAGCTTTATCCACTATGGCACAACATGGATTGTTTAAAATAGTCAATAGAATTACATTAGCCCAATAAGGGAGAAAATGGAGGGAGAAGCTTCATGATGTGGACTCTGTCAGCAGTCAGGATATTATATTAAAAACAAACAACTGTAGCGGGAGGGCCTGCTGTCTTAGAAGCAGAGGATATTAGGTCGTACATTTCCTTTTTTTGCACTTGTCAAAATTTTGAGATTGGCTTTTTAGAAATCATTCATTCATTCATTCATTAAACAGGTATTTATTACACACTAAGGATTTATAGGGCATTGGGATAAGTACAAAAACCATTTGTGAAGACACAAACGCATGCATTTGTGAGTACACACACGACCTCATGTAGCTTATAGTCTATGAGAAATATATACGTTATTGTTATAATTACTTTTCATGAAGAGTAATTATACTTCAGAACTCTAAATGCTTGAAGTATAGAACTTAAGGGCAATAGAAATTTAGCCTCCATCATGGGAGACAGTACTTGAAGCGCTCCACAGGGCATCCCAGCAGCCAGCATGTCCAGCCGTTGCCCTCAGGCACAACCTGTTGCCTCCTGTAAGGACAACTCTAGGATTGAAGCTAATACCTACTGCATGCCCTACTAAGTAACTGTGATTATTAGAACTGCTGTTACTATTATTGCTTAATAAAGCCATCCTCTGCTGATCTGTCCCCCATCAGAAATACTCTTACATGGTTTCATTGAAGTGTATGTTATGCAAAAGTAAATTCATCCAATTCGCATGAGCAGTTTGCTGAGTTATGATAAAAGTACAGAGTTGTGCAATCATCACAACAATCAAGTTTTAGAGCAGCCACATCTTTCCCCAACTTTCCCTCAGATCCCCCTTGCGGAAAAAGTATTGCACAGAACTCAGTACCCACTCATGAAAAAAACTCTCGGGGAATTAGGAGTGGAACTTCCTCAGCCTGATAGCATCTGTGAAAAACCCGCAGCTAACCACATATTTTATAGAGAAAGGCTAATGTTCTTATGATCACAAATGAGACACAGATGTCTGCATTCATCAGTTCTATTTAGCGCTGTGTACGATGTACTAGCTAGGCAATAAAGCCAGAAAACATGAAAGACATGCAGATTAGAAAGGAGTAAGTAGGTCTCTACTTACAGCAACATGATTCTGAATACAAAAACTCCTAAGGAATGTCAAAGCAATAAAACAAATAAGAGAGTTTAACAATATTACAGGATACAAGTTGATATAAAAAATTATGTTTATCTGCACTAGTAGATGAAAAGTTCAGAATTGAAATTTTAAAAGACAACTTTATCTACAATAACATAAAAATAACTAAGAATAAGTATGAGTAAATGTTTGCAGAAATTTTCCATTAAAATCCACGAAGTTACTAACAGAAATTAATAAATGAGGTGATGTATTGAGTTCTTTGATAAGAAGACTCAATGGGAATTTTCCTCAAATTGGTCTATAGCTATGAGATAATCCTTATCAATACTACAGGAGGCATTTTATAGAAATTGACAAACTGATCGAAATTGAAGATGGAAATGCAAAGGACCTAGAGTAACAAAATAATTTTGAAATAAAAGAACGAAATCAGTGGCCTTACATTATCTGATTTCAAAATTTGCCATAAAATCATAGTAACCAAGAGAGTAAAGTATTGCCATAACAATACACATATAGACCAATTCATTGCAATTTTATCTGTGGTCCAACATAAGGTATATCCTGGTGAAAATTTCAGTCAAACTTGAAAAGTATGTACATACTTCTGTTTTGGGTAGGGTATTTTGTAGATCTTAACTTGTTAGTTGATAGAGCTATTGTTCTTCTTCTCTATACATATGGAATTGTTCTACTAGTTACTGACAGAGGCATATTACAGTCTCCAACTATAATAGCTAATATGTCTAGTTCTCTTTCAATTCTGTAAGTTTTTCCTTTATTTATTAGGGGTATCTGTTTTTAGGCACACAAATATTTATAATTGTTACATATTCCTGTTCTAGTTTCCCTTTTATCATTATGAAATGCTTATTTTTTGTCTCTAGTGTTGCCTTAAGATATGTTTTATCTGATATTTAGCCATTCCATGCTTAATACTTTCAGGCTACATATTTTTACATCTTTTTATGTTCATCCTAGGTATGTCTTTGAATTTAAAAAACATCTCTTTTAGGTAACATATGGCTGTATCTTGCTGTATCATCCAGTTTGATAATTTTTAACCGTGATTCACTTATTCGCTCCATTCCCTTTTAATGTGATATTAACAGGGCTGAATTTGTACCTGCTGTTCAGTAATTTTCTTTTCTTTTTGTTCTTCTGATCCAATTTTACTAATTTCATTTGTTTTAAAGAAATATTTTCGAGACCATCCTGGTCAACACAGTGAAACCCCGTCTCTACTAAAAATACAAAAATTAGCTGGGCATGGTGGCACGTGCCTGTAGTCCCAGCTACTCAGGAGGCTGAGGCAGGAGAATTGCTTGAACCCAGGAGGTGGAGGTTGCGGTGAGCCGAGATCGCGCCATTGCACTCCAGCCTGGGTAACAAGAGCGAAACTCCGTCTCAAAAAAAAAAAAAAAA